>JASANS010002084.1:0-16089 GCA_030849605.1 Wallacemonas sp. 195SL | reverse complement strand
GCTGATGAACAGCACGGCCACCAAGGGCACCATTGAGTGCGTCTAAACAGAAGGCACAACTGCACAGTCGACCCGACTGACACTGCCTCTTTGTATTTTTCGTTTTCCCCCAAATCAAGTTCTTTTTTTTTTTTTGTGTTGTTGTTGTGCTGGAAGTCAAACATGCCTTACCGTTCTTTTCTTTTCTCTCCCAAAGCTCTGTTTTTGTTCGTTCTGTTCTTTTTGTTTTGTCGTTGTTTGCCAGGTGTTGTCGATGCTCCGCTTTGCACGACGAATACCGTTAGCAACCGAAAGCGCACCGTGCTAAAAAAAAAAAAAAAAAGATGTTGCACAAAAACACGAACGGAGGGTGAGGCCCGCCTTTTTTCTTCTTCTTCCTGTGAAATGACATTCAGCAGCGACATTGTTCAAAACAACAAGTCAGCTTGGCGTAAAACTGCAACAACAAAAGTGTAAATCGGGAAAGTGTAGTGCAGACTATCAGCAGCCACTCGGTACTACTATTTGTGCGTCTGCACGTTTCTTCTTTCCTCGTGCTGCACTCGTTGCGTCACGCAACGAGCTCTCTCTGCCGGCACGATTTATGGCCTTGTCAGCGACAAACGGTCCGAAAACTGCCCTGCCTCCGCAGGAACTGCGCCTCTGTTCAGGTTCATCGATTCTCTTTTAGTGGCACACTGATGCAGCGGACTCTGCCCTACTTGTGTGAACATCAGTCATACCTATGAAGTGCACATCTGCACTGGTTGAGCATCTAACATCTACCCCCACTCCCTGCACCTTGCTCCCCGTCCCCCCCCCTTTCTTTTAAAATCAGCCAACTGCTGTACAACGACTATTTCTTTGGTGTGTGTGTGTGCTTGACCACGTAGTTGACCTGTGTATTGCTACTGTTTTTTTTTGTTTTCCTCTTCCTCTCGTCTTTTGGAGGCGTACGTACGTAAACGCCATGAAGTGGACACCTGTCGCGCGTGTGCTCCAAAAGCATGGTAGCCTGCTCGCCCCGGTCTTTTTTCTTTTGGGCGTGCTCATCGTTGTCGCTCTCCCTACCGTTGCACCTTTGATGTACAAAGTTGACGAAAATGCTGTAGGCCACTATCACCCTGATGTGCCGCTGAATGCAGGTCAGAGTGCTCGCGTGACGTGGGATCGTCGTCTTGTCCGCGGCGCCCGGTCGCCCGGCTCTGAGGTCATCGCCGTGTACGTCAACACAAACTACAGCGCGTCCGTCATTATTGGAAATGCCCTCATTGAGAGTCTTAAGCACAACAGTATCATGTCTGCTGATGTTCTTTTCTTCTTCGTGTCGACTCTTGGGCCGTGGCCTCTGCCGAGCGCACCGACTCGGTCGGCCTTAGTGATTAATGTGTCCAGCATTGAGAAGAGGGAAATGTGCGTCCACACACAAGGAGAAGATGGCACGCGCCCCAATCAGGACCTTCTCAACGTCGCTGTAAGAGGCTTGCGTCAGCATGGCCTCACTCCATGCTATCTTTGCGATGTGCGTGCCGATGGTGGTGTTTCTGCTTCCCCATTGGAGCACTCACTGCTAGACATGAAGCAGTCTATCCTGACGACTTTGCAGCCTCAGCCGTGGCACACGTTTGGAACACATTCGGTAAACACGATTGCCTTCTCGACGCCCTCTGAAACAAGCAAGTATTCGACAAGTGGCCGCAAAACGATGGGTTTCTTTCAATACCTGATCACCACCTTAAACGGACTTGATGAGCGTTTTCACCATTCAACTTTCATGTGGTTCAGCTCCGCGATTTTTTCATACTTGCAGTACGACGTGTTGCAATTTGCCACTATTCTGTTTGTAGCATCCATCGTGGCGACCTCGTATTCGGTGTATCAGCTGTACAGTGTGGCGCTGACTCCGTTGCCGGCCATCTTGTGGTTCATTGCGTTCGGCACCCACACCGCACAACAACTCTGGGGGCCGCCATTTGCCGTTGCCACCGCTGTGGTGAGCATTGCTGCTCTGATGTTTTTGCCCAACAAGCCCCCACAATGCACGTTCTGGATGACAATCAATAGCGTTTCCCTTTGCCTCATGCTCATCTTACATCCTGCCGTTGGGCTGCTGGCTGGTGGAGGCACCGCGCTGCAGATGCTCGTCTTGCATGAAGGCATTCACTCTCGAGTGGGCAAATGCGCTGGGATGATTGCGGCATGGTGCGTAGTGTACTTGCTCTGCATCCGTGAGGGCATTCCACTGTGGAGTATGCGCACGTTTGGCAGCGCGTATATTTCCCTTTTTGTCTATCCCAACACCATTTGGGTTAGTGTCATGACGCTTTCCTCGATACTGACCCCACGAAAGGACAAGTGCGGTAAGTCGGACACATCAATGCGCGAAGCTGACCCGTTAGACGTTCAGAAAAAGCAACAATAATGGAATGCACGCACATGTGTGGGCTCTCACTCGTTTCTGCGTTCTCTCTTTGCCACACCTCAATTCTTGAACTGCATGTGCAGTGCTCACTAGCCCATGGCTGTTCTTGCGACGAAATCACAACTATAATTATGTCATCATCAGGAAATCGGTGTGCTGAAAGAAAAGGGAAACAGGGATACTCGTGAGGCAGACCGATGAACAACTTTTGCTCATTTCCTCATTTCCTCATTACATTTTTTTTTTTTTGCTGAGATCCTTTGACCCACAGTTTCATCTATGTCGTGTGATATGGGGTCAGCAAAGCTCAAAGGACCGTATTCTCAAGCATATTCAGACTCAACCACTACACACCGCCGCCACGCAAAGAGCGGCAGTTGTGAACCCTGGGTTCTGCCCCCCCCCTCCCCATTCTATTCCCCGCTTCACTGCTGCACTCGTGCATCGTCACACCTACACACCATTGCCCCCCTGGTTCTCTTTTTTTTTTCTCTCTTGCTCTTTTCTAAACAACTTACCAAACGTGCCACCAACCAATGTGATTTGAATATGATACGCAGTAGGTTTACATAATGGCGAAGCGCACCCAAAAGATGGGCGTGATGGGCCGCTACGGCGCCCGTTACGGTTCCAACCCCCGTAAGCGCGCCAAGAAGCTCGAAGTTTCTCAGCACGCCAAGCACTTCTGCTCGTTCTGCGGTAAGTTCGCCTTCCGCCGTCGCGCTGTGGGCATCTGGCGCTGCGAGGGTTGCGCCAAGACCATGGTCGGTGGTGCTTACACCCTTAGCACCCCAAACAACAGCGCTGTCCGCTCGACTGTCCGCCGTCTTCGCGAGCTGTCCAAGTAAGCCAGCAATTTCTTTTGGTTTCTCTTTTTGTTTTGTTTGTTTGCTTCTGTGTCCCCACAGATGTACTGACAGTTACAAGTTTAAATGAAAACAAAATCAACGTATATGGATGGGTGCTGCGCGATTCGTCGCTGCACATTCTTCGCACGAGGCTTGGCGTCACAAGTAGTGAGACTCCTTCCTTCTAACCGCCCTTACACGATGCACTTGTGTTCCTGCGACTGCACCGCGTGATACTACGCGATGCATGGAAGCTGCGACAACACCATGTGGTCATCTGCTTGTACGCTGGTTGGTGTTTTTGACAACGTCCAAGAGCCTCGCGCGCTTCATCCCTTTTCGCTCCGGTGTTGAACAAAGCAAACTATTTTTGTTGTTGTCCACCTTGACGACATCGCGGAAGGCACACATGGCTTTTTATTTTTGCCCCCCCCCCGATTCCACGCAGTGTTTAGCCCTGCAACAATCAAAAGCTTCATGCATTTTCTAAGTAGCAACAACACAACCACCATCTCGCGCCTTCAACTCCTCTCGTGAATCGCCCCTTTGCTCTTTCCTCTGCTGTCTTCGCCCCCCCCCCTCTCCGTTAACTGCGGCTTTGCGATCCACACTCAGAAATCACAGTCTATCTGCATTTGTCTGAGCTGCATATCACGGTTCACGAAAAACGACTTCGTCATCGTACTTGCTTGAACCGACGTCACGACAGCATCTTATTCTCTCACTCGTATTCGGTGGCTGTTCTTGAATTTTACCCTTCCCCCCCCTTTTTGCGGTTGTCTGCATTCAGGTGAGCAAAGAAGAAGCCCCCGGTTGCTTGTCGCGTTGCTCGTCGTTGTCACGGCTCTGTTTCCGCTTCGTGCATTAGTGTCTC
The DNA here is from genome assembly GCA_030849605.1 of Wallacemonas sp. 195SL. Classification (NCBI taxonomy): domain Eukaryota; phylum Euglenozoa; class Kinetoplastea; order Trypanosomatida; family Trypanosomatidae; genus Wallacemonas; species Wallacemonas sp. 195SL. Next base: position 11,966 of record JASANS010002084.1, on the reverse strand, counting down.
CTTCTTTCCATTCGGAATCATGTTCGCCTCCAAAACCGAGTACGATCGAGGTATCAACACCTTCAGCCCTGAGGGCCGTATTTTTCAAATCGAGTACGCTATTGAAGCCATCAAGCTCGGTAGCACCAGCTTGGGTATTCAGACTCCTCACGGTGTCGTCATTGCCGCTGAGAAGCGTGTGCCGTCGTCGCTGGTAGTGCCGTCAAGTATGAACAAAATCATGGAAATCGACAGCCATATTGTGGCCGTGATGAGCGGAATGGTGGCGGACGCTCGCATTCTTGTGGAGCACGCACGTGTGGAGGCGCAAAACCATCGCTTCACATACAACGAGCCCATGACGGTAGAATCTTGCACGCTGGCGACGTGTGATCTGTCTATTCAGTTCGGTGAAAGCGGCGGCAAGAAAAAGCAAATGTCGCGCCCCTTCGGCGTGTCGTTGTTACTGGCTGGCGTTGACGAGAAGGGCCCTCAGCTGTGGCAGACGGATCCAAGTGGAACGTACACACGGTACGATGCGCAGGCTATTGGTGGTGGTGGCGAGGCGGCGCAGACCATTTTCGCAGAGCGCTACCATCGCAACATGTCTCTCGAGGAAGCTGAAAATCTGGCCATTGACATCCTCAAGCAGGTGATGGAGGATCGACTCACCAAGGTCAACGCGGAGCTCGCCGTGGTTCGCGTTGACGATGGAAAGCTGCACATGTACTCTCCTGATGAAATTCAAGCTGTGATTGATCGCTTGCCGTCTGCGTAGACACGCCCACACGTCCCGACCAACAAGGGCGAAACAGAAGGCGAGGAAAAGCGAGCACACGAACACACACTGATTTACACTCCAGCTCGCTTCTGGGAACTGCATCAGGATGATGTTTCGAGAAGAGGCACCCCAGCGACGCACAGCGAGTAGTTTTACAACAAGTGGGACAGTCCCACCAGTGCACGCCCATGTTTTCCCGTTTCTTTCTTCTTCCTTTGCCTTTCCGAATTTCTCAGCTGTGTCGGTGACAAGGCATGCGTCATTCTTTCTCTCTTTCTATTGTTCATAATTGTTAGGAAAACACAGAATTTGGCTATCCATTTCCCTTCCCGCTCAAAAAAGAAAACGTAAAAAAATAATAATAATTAGAAAACCCAACAGTACTAGCAAGGGGTACTGCGGGATGAGAGACAACTAGTCTGTGCCATAGCAATGATGCACCCACAGCACTTCGACTCAACAGAGGCCTCCTCCCCAGTGCCACGCTTCTACGATGCACAAAAAAGTGCCCGCTCACTTTTGTTCATCTTTTGAAGTGTGCATCGTTCGTTGACAGCCGCACTACGCAGACTGGCCCACAGAATGAAAAAAGAAGGGTTGCTCGAACATGTCGAAGGCTCGCTTGGTGCTATGCATCGGCGTGGTAGGCTGTGTACAGTGCTGAGACTACTTCCACGCGTGCGTCAGGCCTTTGCTTGCCTGTTTGTCAACGAGTGCTTCCGTGTATTGTCATGTGCTGTTCCTAGGTTTGCATCATCCCAGTTGTTTCCCTTCACCTCCGCCTCTCATCACCCCCCTTTTTTTTTATTGCTTTCTTTCTCACTCAATACCTGCCTCGTGTTGGAGTTATCATAACGTCTGTTCCTGTGTCTTTTCGTTCGTAGCTCCCCACTCATCTGCACAGACACCAACCAGCAGCATTTGTGCTACGGTAAGCTGTCGCTGATTGCCCCTTTGCACCTGAACGCGAGTTGAACTCCGCACCGCGGACGCGCAAGAACGAGATGGAAGTTGCAGCTGCACCGTCAACGGCGCCGACGGCTCTCCCTGAGGTGCCGCAAAAATCAACCACTGAACTTGACAACGACCCTGCCGTTAAATCTGCCCTCGCGTTTCTCAATGATCCCCGTGTCAAGAATACGCCGCTGGATCGCCGGCTGACGTTTCTGCGCACCAAAGGCATGACACCTGACCAAATCCGCCACGCATGTGCTAAGGCTGGCATTCAAGTGACCGAGGAGCAGATTCTCAAACTGCCGACGCAACAACAATCAGGGACGATAGCGCCGCCGCCGCCCTCGAGAAACGTCCAAAACCCGTACAGACCCACTCAGCCACCTCTTTCCACGCAAAGCCAGATGCTGTATCCCAACTCCCCCCCTCCCCAGCCAGAGCCGGTGGCTGAAAAAGGTTATGATTGGCGCGACATCGTGATCGGAGCTGGAGCGGCTGTTCTCGGAGGAATTGGTGCATACAAGTTGTTTCAACGGTACTCCCCATTTGAGGTGCGACGCAAGCCCGATCCTCGCACAACGCGCGGCCGTATCCAGCGTCCAAACAACACCGCACGGCGCCCATTTCCGCGCTCCTCTGGCAGCGACACCGACACACTGGCTCGCCCGCCGCCATTGCCTCCAGCACCGACTGAACCTCCGAAGTCCCAGAAGGATGACGAAGAGATTAAGCGGCTGGAGACCGAATTGGCGGCAACCAAGGAGGCCCTGGCAAGCGAGCGTAAACGAGCTGCCGACCTTGCCGTGAGCTCAGCCAAGGCGAGGGGTGAGAAGCAGCAGCTGGTGCGGGCCAACGACCGCCTCACGGAGCAGGTGGACGAGCTGAAGGCAAAGATCGAGGAACTCGAGAAGGAGCTCGAGAAGAAGAACGACGATGGCGCACCGAAATCCCCAACGACTGCGGCAGAAAAGAGCGCCCCAGGCACACCACACGAGACATCACGGCCTGGCTCACGACCGGGCTCGCGCGCTCCCTCTCCTCATAGTCGTCCTGGCACTCCCACTGGACTGACTTTGGAGCCCATCTCCACACCTCGGAAGCCGGAGTGGGAGACAGCTCCCCCCGCCGAGGCTGAACCAGCTACCGTTGCGGTGATTGATCCGGTGACCGCGACAGCACCGTCTCAGGAGGAAGATATGGACGGAGGCTAGGGCAATTCGCCATGGTAGCCGGATGGTCTGCCATGCCCACAAGGCAGCCCAAGGACACTGGGGCTGGAACTCAGTATTCCTCTGGCCCCCTATTTGTGACATCACTAGCCAACGTGCCGCTTCTTAGCGACACGGACTAGCCCTGGGGATGTGGGAACAAAAGAAACCGATAATAAGACAAACTGTCATGAATGTAGCGACACCAGCATTATCCCGAGGACGGAGTTTGCGACCGGGTGAAGGTCACTGAGGCCTATCTGTTCGGCGTTGCGACGCAGTACATTCCTGTACATCAATTCATACCGTGTCAAAGCTTGATTAAAACAAGACAACGAAACAGAGTGCCATTTAGTGTCAACAGAATGAACGTGTCCCGCGTAAGTGCGTTTACCGCGTTCACATGTTTTGCTACTCTTTTTTTTTTTTTATATTTTATTGCTCGTAGCCAGCTGAGGTCATGATGTTCGCCAGCAGCCGTTTTTGGCCCCCGCTGCATCTTGGCGTCCCCCACCCTCCGCGCTTTCTCCGCTCGCCACGTTGCCAATAACTCCACAACAACGGCAGCCAGTCGGACTCTTTACTCACAACAACCATCACTCTGCCCTCTCACCGTATTGTGCCCCTTTGCCATGCGATGTACGTAGGTACTCGTGTTGAGCCTTGTGCTTACTGTCATTTTTTTCTCTCCGTCCTTTTTTAACTCTTTTTTTTTTTCTTGCTGTACATTTTGCTTGCTACTTAGACACCTCCCATGAATCCAGAACAAGCTGTTCAAGAGCCCGAGAGTGCACCGAAGGGGAAGCTGCTGGGGTTAGAGCCACTTTCAGTGGCAATCCGCCGTTTTTCTGTCTTTGACTCAGACTCAGACGATGCGAGTGGGGACGAGGAACGTCCATCACAACGGAATGAGGAGAGCGAGGCAAGTCACTCCGGCAGCGACTCTGCCAATGACTCTGACAGCGGCAGTCATGCTGCCAGTGGTAAAAGCGGCCATGACGCGTCCACTTCGGGAGTCCCACAGGCGCGACAAGGCCCTGTCGCCAGCCTAAAAGATGACCCAGAAACGGCGCGCGATGTGCCGGATGCACCACGCACCGGCAAGGAGCCGTCAGATAGTCAGGCAGACATGCCAAAACCAGCAAGTCAGCGGACTCCCACAAGCACGAGCTCTCCACCACCTGGTGACAATCTTTCCGCAGCTGAGGCAGGTCGCCCTGCAGAGACCACTGTCTCGCCCCAACCAGCACAACAACTCAGACCACCCGGTCCGATTCCTTCATCTCAGGCAGTACCTCCAACGGATGCGCCTGGCAGGAACGCGCCGTCGGGCAAGCCGGCCACACTCGCTCACCACCCAACGTCAGCATCCCGAACGCCCAACACACTCAAAAAACAGACTCCTCGCAACGGTTCTGCGAGCGGCCGTAAGACAATATACGAACGGGGACTTTTGCAGCAACGCGCTACTGAACAAAGGCTTGAGGAAATTCGCACATCACTTGCTACGCGCGATGTTGATGGCGTCACTTTCCAGCCGACGATCTCTGCTCTCGCACGCCGACTCCACCGGTCTCCCGATGCGGTACTTCGCAATTGCCTCGACCAGGAGATACTCCGCAAGCGCCTTCAGATTCTTGAGGCGCCAGTGGAAGAGGAGGGAGCAGAGTTGACATTCAGTCCGCGCATATCCGCACGGTCAGAGAAAATCGTGCGTTCATGTCGTGCGAGCCAACAGGTGGCGCTGCCAGCTGGCGAGCGGCTCTATCTGGACCACCTGTGCCGCGAGGAGGCGGCGGACGAGAGCATGGGACCGTCAGAGCCAATTCGTCGCTCAACAAGCCAGATACAAAGTCACATCGCCACTCTGTACGCGTTTGAGCAGCGCAAGCGCGAGACTGTGGATGCCATCCGGGAGGCACAGCAGACGGGCCCTTCGCCCGCGCTGTACGTTGATCCAAATGAGGTAGTTGAGCGATTAACGCGACCGCGAGTCGCGACGGCGTCACACGAAATGGGCGTGCTTGTTCGCGCGGAAGAGGCACCTGGCCTCCCTCCAATCACAGTTGTTGACAAGGAAATGACTGACCTTGCCCGCTTTCGTGGGCTCATGCGGTGGTTTCACTACTTTTCCGACGGCCAGCCCACGCTCGCCACACACAAGCTGCTTGACTACGATGGGCTGCACACAGAAGTTGCACGCACGGTGGCGCACGTTCTACTGCGCACCACTGTGGAATGTGACGAGTGGGCACCGGACACATTTCTCGCTGCCATGGACGACGCAGCTACCCGGTCTGGGGGTGGCCCTGAATTGTTCTTCTGGCGCACAAGGCCCATCACTCCAACTGCGCAGCAGCGCGAGATGACGTTTCACCCTCAGTTGAATCCGACCAGCGAGCGCTTAGCTGCCAAGGCATCGGCAACGGCGGACCGCAAGGGCGACACCCACGAACGACTGTTTCTCGCCGCGCGCCTGAAGCAGCTGCAGAAGCAGCAAACCGAGTTAGAGCGGCAGCAAGAGCGCCTAGCGGAGGCGGAGCAGGAGAAGGAGCGACGCGCGCAATGCGCGCAGCAGTGGCGGAAAAAATCGAGGAGTGTGCTTCAACAGGCACGGGACTCTAACACCATCAATGCCGCAGCTGTGCCCCCTGATTCCCCGGTTGCCGCGGGCACAGAGAACAGTGCAAGTTGCGTCGCTGACGCACCGGAGCGTAGCCAGCGGACACGATCCACTAGCGCGGCCTCCCCCTCCCCCGCCGCGAACCAAGCGCACAGTGAGCATCGCGGTCAGCGCAAGAAAGGTCGTTCCACTCGTCGGGCTGGCCCGACCCACACACCTGTCGCATCCGCGGAATTGACCGCACCGCCGGCCACACCTGCCATGACTTCCACCTCCCTGCAACTTGCCGTGCATGAACTGCAGAGCATACTCGATCTTGGTGATCATTCCGAAGCGAGTGGGGTGATACCGTGTGATGTGGCGACCGAACGCTCACTCACACCGCTTTCCATTCATTCGGAGCACGAGGAGGACACGGAGAGCGGGCACACAAACTCCTCGGTTCCTGCCGCTGGACGGAACCGCCGCGTTGCGGGAGCTGCCATGGCCACTGGGGTGCACGCAACCAAAGGGAAGTCATCGTTGGACTTTTTGCTCGCCTGTGCTGAGTGCCGCCCTCCATCCACTGTGTGCGCGAGTGAGCGCCTGCAGCTGGAGCAGGAGAACCGCCGACGGCTGAGACGCCTTGGGATGCAACTCTACGACCAGCAGTGGTAAGCATGGTGGACTGCACTCGTCACAGCACGATCAAAAGCGGGAATGAAGTTGGACATCGATAGACACACACACACATTGCAGCAACCCACTAGATTTTCTCTGCATTTTTTTTGTTACACGTTTAGATTCTCTGATCAGGCTCACAAACAAGTTCTCTTTCCCCGCATGCATCCACACACGTTGACTTGCAGAGTTTTGAATGGTTTTTTATTCGCCCCCCTCCCTGCTCCCAACTGTGTGTCGCGAGATCACAATACCGCAAGATTATTGCGTGGCGACGATTGAAGGATTGTGACTGGGTGCCCTTTTTTCTTTTACTTTATCCCCCCCCCCACCGCCACCTTTGGCCTGCTTCTCGTTACCTCCCCGCTTTGACACTTCTGCACCTCTCCGACCTCGCCTCATGGATTCGTACCGTTCTCTCTGAAAGAAAGTAATTTTCTGCTTGCTGCCTCATCTTTGCTCACATCCTCCATCAGAGAATGGATGCTGAGACAATTCGCTCCCGCATCACGGATGCTCTTCCTGATGCCACCGTGAATGTGACGACTGTCTCCGCAGATGAGCGCAAATACGACGTCCAGGTATTTTCCAACGCGTTCAAGGGCGTTCCACTCATTCAACGACACCGCCGTATAAATGACCTCTTCAAGGAGGAGCTCCTCTCGGGGACAATTCACGCGCTGACCATCAAGGCCGCACCTCTTCCTCCCGCGTAGGCGCATAAAACCGTGTTGCTAATACTATTTGCTGACATTATAATGCATCGTCACGACCTAATTGTGTTTTTATTCCTTTTTGTTTTGGAGCACAGAATAAGGGACTGCTACTGTCTTCTCGGTTTCTCTCTTTTCACTCCTCGCACACCCACACACTTTCCGAAATACCGTGTGTCTATTGGCGAGGCTATCTGTTTTCGCCTTTTCACCTTTGTTGCCCCCCCCCCCCCTTCGGTGCTTCTTCTTTTCCCGTCCCAACTCTTTTCCTCTCACTCTCTGACTCCCATTTGTTCTTTGCTGTCGTCTATTTTGTTTTCCCGCAAACTTTTTTTTTTTGACATTTCCAGAGCTACCATTGTCGCTATTTCACTTCAGCCTCTCTATTGCTAGTAGTATTTTCATCTCGTCACTTACGTTTGAACCTCCCCGAAAGAAGAAGAGGAAGAAAAACTGCACCCTAAACACAATGCAGTCCGCCGTGGAATACAAATTTTACAAGAAGAAGGAAGCCGGCGTGATTCTTGCGCCGTTCTGCGGTGGTCAAGGCAAGAGTGGCGTGGAGCTTGGCCCGCAATACTTGTTGAACGACGGCATTCTTGATGATCTCGCAACGCTCGGATGGAAAACGTACGAAGAGGACCCACTCAAGGGCTTCAACTACGCCCCCTACAGGAATGACCCAACTGAGACGACTGGCCGCATCAAGCGCGCCAAGCTCGTCGGCGCCGCGACGGAAAAAATTTACCACTCGGTGCGCCAAGTGGCCGCGCGTGGACACCTGCCGCTCACGCTCGGTGGTGATCACTCGGTCGCCATTGGCACCGTGGCTGGTGTTCTGTCGCAGTACCCCGATGCTGGCCTCATTTGGGTAGATGCTCACGCCGATATCAACACCATGTCTGCCACCACAACAGGGAATCTGCATGGGTGCCCCGTGTCGATCTTGATGGGCCTTGACAAGGAAAACATCCCTGCGTCCTTTGACTGGGTGCCTCAGGTTTTGAAGCCCAACAAGATTGCGTACATTGGCCTGCGCGATGTGGACGACGCGGAGAAGGTCATCCTGAAAGATCTCGGGATCGCTGCGTTCAGCATGTATCACGTTGACCGGTATGGCATCAACAAGGTCGTGGAGATGGCCCTGGAGGCAGTTTCTCCGAAGGGTGACGAGCCTGTCATGATTTCGTACGACGTGGATGGGATGGACCCTCTTTTCATCCCCGCCACTGGTACGCCGGTCCGCGGCGGTCTTACCTTCCGCGAGGGCATGTTCGTCGCCGAGCGCATCGCTGAGACTGGGCGCTTGATTGCACTTGATGTGATGGAATGCAACCCTCGTCTCGCCTCAACACGAGGCAGCGTGGCTGACACCATTTCATGCGGCTGCGCTGTGGCACGCTGTGCTCTTGGAGACACACTTCTGCTTCCTCGCACATACACACCTAAGCTGTAAAAAAAAAAAAACCAGTGCGTCTTGTTGCACCAATTCGGCCAAATAGCAACAGCAGCAGAGAGCATCCACGAAGAAAAAAATGTCCTCCCCCCCCTGTTCTCGTCGTGGATCTATTCTCTCGCGCTCGTTTCATCTTTTTTTTCTCTTTTTGATTCATTTCTTTCCCTTTCCGTCGCCGAACTCCATACTGGTCTGACCAGCCCGCGAGAACGCCAAGACACGTTACGTGGCTGAGAAACATGCATACACACAGACGTCGCAGCCTCTCCATCCCGCTCTGCAACTGATGGGTCAAAAAAGGGACAGACAAGGTGGTGACAATAGACATACCCCTTTTGCTGCCAAGATATGTGCATGTATCCATGTGCTTATATATATATCTGCCCTTTCCATCAGCCTGCACCAGGAAAAACTCGTAGGCCTGTCAACGTCATCGTCGTATCTTACCCACGTGACGTCCCTTCTTTCTTTATTTACTTCGGCGGGTTCATTGCTCTAGCCCCCCCTTTTTTTTTCTTTACCTGTTCTTTCGCGCCCCTTGAACTCACACAGTAGTTTCTCACAGTCGCTCGATAGAAGGCACACACCATCGGTGAGCGCTGAGAAACAACATGTATGGGTGAGGCCCTTTAGCAAAACAAGAAAGAGAGATGAGATAAACGAAGCACACACACGAAAAGAAAAAGAGGCGAGTGAGGCCTTACGATAAGACAAAACGAAGAAAAAAAAAGCGACAGCCAAGCTTCGCGTTTTGTTTTTGTGGTTTCACTTCTTTTGCTTTCTTTTTTTTTTCTTGTGGCTTCTCCAAAACCGTACGTTTTTCCCCCTTTTTTTTTACCTGCAAGCGAAAGATGTCTGATTCTCTGTTTTCCACATTCTTTCCTTTTTTTCTTTTGAAAGCTAATTTCCTTCCCTAACTATTTTCAATCTGTGCATCGTGTGATGAAAAGGGACTCTTGTTCGTCGTCAAAGATAACTACCAATTCGGTCGACTATCTTACCCCTTTTTTTCTTCCTCCAAAAAGTCCCACCTTTTCCCTCCACCGTTCACTTTTGTGTGTTGCGTGTGTGTCAGACGTTCGTGCACGCATACATGGCATCGCAAATACCCACCTACTTTGACATGAGCCTTTGCGCTGCGGCTGGGGCAGAGATTCGAAGCGAAAAAAGCACATTTTTCTCGCAGTCCTCAGTGGCATTGTAGGCAACACACGTTCCAGAGACTGTCCTGCAACTCACCCATTCGGTCACATCGTGAGCCCAAGGTTAGACTGAATAACATACTGCGCTGAGTGTCATTTTTTTTTTTTGGCGGCTCATCCAAGCACTGCCGAGAGTGCTTTTCTTGTTCGCTCACGTGACGTTTGCTACACTCACCTTCGAGCTGTTAATGCTACCATCGTGATTCCATCTTTTGCATGCCCAGCTCTTCATGAACGCTGCAATCTTTCCGCCTTCCATCGTCCAGCCTCTCCCGCCCCCTCGTACTTGAATCCTTTTTTTTTGTTTTTTTTTTTGTCGTCTCAAGTGCAGAACGACGCAAACACGTTGGACTGGCACACAACCGATGTCGAATTGAATCGTTGCTCCTCCCTCTGACTGGGCCGCACGTTGCGGCCACCTACTTTCTGCAACAGGCTCGGCTCGCAGGAACCGCCCTGACCTCAAGGCGAGCCATTTAACCGCCTGCGCTGAACTTGGATTGTTGACTGGGCTTGCGGGTGAGAACACCAGCAAGTTGACAGGCATCATCATCGGTCTTCCAGTCGAACTGACGAATGAATACCGCAACCTACTCTCAGCACACCCACGTTTCCTGCTTTTGCCGCGCACCCAGAAGCTCTCCGCTTTCCACTGAAGCAGGTGCTTTGTTTTCGTGTGGCGGCGTGTCACCTTACGGCGCTTTACACGCCATTCCGTCCACTCTTGTCTCTCTCCACGTTTTCTTTCACTGTGCTCTGCTTTGGTTGGTTGCTGTTTCGTGGGGGGGGGGGGGGGGGGCTGGTCAGCTTTTTCTTGTTTGAGTGAAACGAATTGAAGATGCACAGCTACGTCGGTGGAGGACCCCCTTGGACCACCCAGTGCTTGACAATTTAATTGGCTATCTTTTCTGCGTTGGCCCTGACGCAATCAAATCCTCACTCATATTCATCCATCTGGCTTCGCGTTCTTTTTCCATTCTCCCTCTTTATGGCTGTATGTGATTGACACTAACACAGAGTGCCCTGCGATTGCTTTGCGTCAAATGTGTGCAGTATTATTTTTCGCACCCATTCACAACATACATTTCTCGCTCTCCGGTTTATCTGTGTTTTTTTTTTTCAATGGCACTGCGGGTGGCGGCTGAGCTCTATCGCGCTGAGACAGACCTCTTGCTGTGCTATCCGTTTACCTTGATGTGTCCTTCTGACCAAAATAGACTTCTGTGAAAGTCTGACCTCACGCAAGTATCTCCCAACTGAATGGCTCCCCATTTGTTTCATTCTTTGATTTTTTCTTTCTCTGCTTAGGTTCATGAACCGTCTTCTGCTACAACAGTCCTCTTGTGTGCCTCTTTTTCCTGCTTCGCGTATTTTTTTTCATCATAACGAGGCGCTAATGTGTTGATGGACTCAGTACGTTAGATTAAAGTACGAAGTGATGCATTCTATGCCTCTCTCCGGGTTTTTTTTGTACAGGCTGCTTATCAAACAGAGATCCCTTCTCCCCTCAAGGTCATCGACACAATACGTAGCAATAGCTTCATCAGAAGCAACCCAATACAGGAACACTGAACTGAGAGCCGCTGTGGTCCCAGCCCTGTGCTGCCGTGCTGTGTGTCTTCGGGAACGAGTATGGCGTGCAAGTATGTCAGTCATTCTTGTGCTATCGGTTCTTCAACCTCCGACGCCTATGCATTCAATTTCGTCTTGTNCTAATGTGTTGATGGACTCGGTACGTTAGATTAAAGTACGAAGTGATGCATTCTATGCCTCTCTCCGGTTTTTTTTTGTACAGGCTGCTTATCAAACAGAGATCCCTTCTCCCCTCAAGGTCATCGACACAATACGTAGCAATAGCTTCATCAGAAGCAACCCAAGGCAGGAACACTGAACGGAGAGCCGCTGTGGCCCCAGCCCTGTGCTGCCGTGTTGTGTGTCTTCGAGAACGAGTATGGCGTGCAAGTATGTCAGTCATTCTTGTGCTCTCGGTTCTACAACCACTGACGCCTATGCATTCACTTTCGTCTCGTTTTCCTACATCCTGTTTTTCTGTCTTCTGTGCGCACTGCTCAGCCACCATCCCCAGCGCTTTCCACCCCCGAGAGACGACAAAGCCGTCCCCGTACACAGATTTTTTTTTCATTTCAGATCCAAAAAAACAGTTTTTTTTTCTATTTTCTTTTTTTCGTTGCACTTTTTTTTTTTTTCGAAAATCGCATCCATTTCAGATGAAACCCGTCACAATTCGTGTGTGGTGCGCTGCACCGGTGAACTTGGCAAAGGAGATATCCATCGGTCAGTACGCACGCCCCACCCCCGACATTCAAATCACAGAAGGGGCTTGGGTCGTCACAAAAGACGATTGGGATGAGGTGCAGATTGACTTTTCC
>JASANS010002083.1:0-16072 GCA_030849605.1 Wallacemonas sp. 195SL | reverse complement strand
GCAAATAAAAAAAAACCCACAATCTTTTCCATCCGCTTATGAGCACTGTCTCTTGCTATCTGCCTCTCTCACTGCCTCATGCCCAAACTTCACTGGTCTCTCGGAATATTCCTCATTTAAAGAAAAAAATGAATATTGTTGAAAAAGAGTCATCCTCATCGTTTCGCAATAGAAATGAAGTTGCTCCGCTCTCGGTTGCACCCCCCCTTTTTATCATTTTTCTTTGTTCCTCTCGCTTTCTCTCTCACGTTATCATTGCTTCCGCTCTCCTCCTGTTCTGCAAACAATTCTCTTCCTTTTCTCTTTTGCGCTGTTGCCCTTGGCTTCTTTTTTTTTTTTAAATTCAATTTTTCCCTCTTCCCTTGCTTTTAATTGTGACAACGCTGCGATTTGGTCAGCTGACGAAAAAGAAAGAAAGAAAGAAAAAGATAAACAACACACAAACAAAACACATACAGTCGCATCGCCCTCCTCCCCCCTCCCCAAAAAAAGTAACAGCAGCACCACCACAAGATGGATTACGACATCATCGTTCTTGGCGCCGGCATGTTTGGTAGTTCTGCTGCCAAGTATCTGCGCAAGCGTCACCCCGAGTTGAAAATCGCGATTGTGGGCCCCAAGGACAACACACACGCTCTCGCTCGTGGACAGCACTTTGACGAAGCCCGCATCTGTCGCCGAGTCGAAAACTTGCCCATTTGGGCCCCACTCATCAATGACGGCACTCTCTCCTACGCCGAGACTGAGAAGGAGTCTGGCATTCCTTTTTACACACCGTGTGGTGTCGTGTGGGTCGCAACCGCGTCGAACAGGCAGGATGTGCTGACCTGCATGCAGACGATGGAGGCGTGTGTGCCGGCTGGTCAGCGTGCACCGTTTGTGTACCGCGATGGCGACAGCGGGAAGCTGCGCCCGAGCAATGGCGATGCAGCCAACAACACTATCGACTTCTTCACCTCCCCGCAAGAGGCGGAGGCGCTCTTCCACAACGCCATCTCCGTTCATCAGTTTGCCACACAAGATGGCACCCCGACGTACTACATCGCGGACTACGGTGCAGGATGTGGCGGCACAGTGCATCCGACAAATTACGTTCTTGCGCAGCTCAAGATCGCCGAAAGCATCGAGCCGCGATCACACTACACGCACATCAGTGAGGTGGCGACGGATGTGGAGCCTCACGTGGACGGCGACGCCACGAGCTACACCGTGAAGACCGACAAGGGCACGACACTGCACGCGCCGCGTGTGCTCGTCGCGACGTCGGTGTTCTCCGTGTATCACAATGTCATTCCCGATCACATCAAGGCCCTCGTGAAGCCAACCCCGGAGCATGTCGTCCTCCTCCGCGTCGCGCCACCACACGCCACGATGGAAGAGAATGTCGCTGCGATTCAGAAGTTGCCCGCTGTCATCCGCATGACGGGCGAAGAAGCCGAGCAGTTCTACACGCTCCCACCTCGCTACTACGAGGACAAGAAGGGCTGGTTTATCAAGATGGGTGGCTCGCATGTCGGGGTGAAGAAAGGCGATGTCTCGACACTGCAAGGCGCGTTGGAGTGGTATGAAGGTCATCAAGAAGTGTCGGCTGGCTCTGTCGAGCGGCTCTGTGCCATGCTCTCCACCATCTACCCAGCGTGGAAGATGATCGAAGGCGAAGTCGACCCAGCGACATCGTTGCCTAACCTGTATGTTGTGCGCTGTGTGTGGGACATGACAGAAGGTGAGGAGATTATCATTGACCTGGTCGATGGCAAGGGCTGGCTGGCCTGCATTGGCGCGAACGGCCGCGGCGCCAAGGCGTGTGATGCAGTCGGGAACATCGCTGCCTACAGGGTCATGGGTGAAGCACTTCCGGAGGACATGGCTCACTACAATTCTCAATTCCGTGTGCATGCGTCTCCGTAAGGATGCGCGACGGTTTCTTATTCTTCTTCCCCTCCCCCCTCTCTCTCTCTCTTTTTTTTTTTTTTTGCTCTGACCTTTTCGCGTCTTGCGCTCTGTGGATCTCTGCGTGCGCAGCTTCTCGGAAAGCAATAGTTAAACAAAAAGAAAGAAAGAGAATAAATATTTCACAATCAAAATAACAATGGGAAATACAAATTCTGATATGCGCGTATGTGCGTATCTGTTTCTTTGAGAAAACGGAACAAATAAACAAACAAAAAAGCAGAGAACAAAAAAGAAGACATCAACACACTAAACAGTACACAGGAACAGGGCTGAGCAGATAGAAACAGTGTGAGGAAGCCCTCCGAGGCATGCGTCACTTTGTTTTGTCCTATCTTTTTTTTTGTTTTCTTTTCCCCTGTTCACTGCTGTTCGTGTTGGTTGGTGACAGCTTTTGTTTCTGCGTCTCATCGAATCGTGTTTGTCTATTTCATTATCTCTTTTTACTTCGTACTTGATTTGTTTATTTGCTTCTAGTGTTTTTGTGTTTACACACTTTTTTCCTTTTCTCTTTTTCACACTGTTGTATGTTCTTTTTTTTTTCTTTCTTCTTGTGCACCACTGGCACACACATGCAGAAAAGAAATACTACCAAAATAACAGCAAAGAATTCTTTCTTTCATTTTTCGTTATACGTTTTTCTTCTCTCTTTTTTCTTCTTTTTTTTTTCTTCACACACTCACTTCTTCTTTTCTTCCCTTTTCCTGTGTTGTATTTTCCGCTGCCCGAATCGAGGGACTGTTCAGGACGTTTCTGACGAGCCTCACAACCTTATTCTTCTTCAAACAAGAAGATCTTATCGATACAAGGTCCAAACAATAAATAAATACATAGCAACACCATTAGCTCAGAGCGACGGAGCTAGGACAGAACCCAGTCTGTCGAGAATTGCGTTAAGAGCGAGTACAAGAGCTGTAGTGATCACCATCTCTCTCTTTTTAAGATAGGCGAGAGGCCGAAAGCAACAAGAACAAAATGAGAGACTCGTTGATGAAATGAAACTTCTGCTTTCGATCTGCTGGTGTCTACTCTCCTCTCTCCGTGTCAGACACGGACATGAAGTAAATCTGAAGGCAGATTCAGTCTTAACTCTGATGACATTGCATCCTCTCTTCTATTCTCTGTTCTCTGTCCTTCCGCATTCCTTTCTCTCACTTCGATGCCATGTTGCCTTCTCAGAGTTTGTTTGTTGTTGCCGAACATTTTTTTTGTCTTTGTTTTGAGCATATATTTCTTCGTGTGTACCTGCCATGTCGTCTTTGAAGCGTGTTGTACCGAAGCACCTGCGTGTCGTGCAGCGGGACTTCTTGACACGCCGTGGTGGTCGCAATGTTATCCGCTCGTCCACCGCGGTGGACTACAACGTGGCCTACGCGGAAAAGTACAAGTCTGATCTGAACACGTGCCCTCGCCTGATTGACGCCGAGGCCATTCACGGTGACGAGCAAAGTTTTTGGACTGCCAAGCGCGACTTTTACCGAGGAGGAGCGAGCCGGAACTTTTACCCTGCATGGGACAGACAGGCGCAGGTGCTCATCACCATGACCCGCCACGTGGCGCGTGTGCCGCAAGAAGCGGCGTTTCGTTTGTTCGCACTGGGATTGAAAATGATGCTGCTGCCGCGGCTGACGGTTCAATCGGAGCTTATGTTGCCGTCGTGGATGCTTTTGAATGCTGAGAATGTCCTTTCAGAAGCCAAGGGCGACGAGAAGGAGACGAGCAGTGACAAGACCACTGAAAGTGACAAAGCGGCGAAAACCGATGCGGAGGCACCGCCTAGTGATGAGAACAAAAAGGCGTGATTCCTTTTTTTTTTCGTCTTCTTCTTTTGGGCGTTTGACAGTGTTNTTGCTCGCTTGGGGCAAATCACAAGACTGAATCACAATTGTTTTCAAAAAAAAAAATCAACAACAAAGAAAGAGAAACCATGAATAAAAAAGAGGCCAATCACACAAAACACACAAATGGAAAACATGCGTAGAGTGACGCGACTCCCGTGATCGCGGGTGGCTATGGCCATCACCGTCTTCCTGTGTATTTGTGTGTGTATTTGTGTGTGTATTTGTGTGTGTGTGTGTGCACAATAACAGTTGCAGCGATGCACCATCCCCCAAATTAGCACAACACTCATGGCTTGTTTTTTTTCTCTAATTAGCCACGTTCGTTTTTTTTTGTGTGTGGCTTGCGTACGTCTCTCTTTTCCTCTGGAGGCCGTTCGTGGCGCTGAACAAAGCAACTAGAGCTTGTCTTTGTCTTCTTTTCTCATTTTCTGTCTCTGTCTCTCTGCCTCTCTGCCTCTCTCCCTATTTTTTCTATTGTTCTTGAAATGCCACCACTATTGGCTACACACACACACAAATATATACTTATATTCAACGCGCACCAGAAGCGTCTTCCAAAATTCGGAACCCTTCGACGAGATCACTGAAGGAAGCGATATTTTTTCTCCGTCTTGCTTTTTTTTTCTCCCCCGGGTGATGGCGCACTACATGCAGTTACTCGGGACGGATGTTCCGAACAGCTACGGCGGTGTGTGTTACTTTGGTCCTATTGACCACCCTGCTTTCCAAAACCCAACTGAGAATAACCACCACCACAACAGCAGCACTCATCGCGCATCTCAGGCATCATCATCACACGCTCGCATGGAAAAGGACGATGCCAATTGCGTGCCTCCACTTCCGATTTCACACGTGGTGGAGGCCTATTGTGCGCAGCCACACAAGCACACGAACACAGCATCCTCGGGTGCGAGCGGGTCGGAGGGTTATCTTTTCTTTAACTGCCCTGAAGGGGTGCAGAGGTTTAGCTCCGAAGCAAACATCAAGCTCGGTCGTGCGAAAGGTTTTTTGTTCACACGCATGGCCTCATCTGAGCCGCCGCTGACGCACACCACCACAACCACGACCACGACAACAACAAGCGCCTCTGCTTTGCCCTCGTCGTCGTCCTCACCGTGCCAGACAGGGCCACATTCGCAGCATTGGTTCGAGGCAACGCGTGCGCTGGGGGCCTCTTCCGCTGTGATGGGTCTGCCTGGTCTGCTCTTCACCATCAACGATGCGGGCGTACAGAACGCGACTCTTTTCGGCCCCTCCACCTGTTGCCATGCACAGCACGAGGTGCCCGCGCCTGTGCGTGGCGCGGTGACCACGCGGTACACCAACCCCACCGCGATGCGCACGACGTGTGCAGAGAGCGAGAAGGAGGATGATGAGGCCACGCTGGTCCCGGAGACATCGCAGCCGCTCACACACGCGATGTCTTCGTATGCGCCTTCCGGTGTGGAGCGGGTTGTCGTCGCGCTGCGCAAACACTACTTTACGCATAGACCAATGCGTTTTTGTGTCTTGTGCCCGACGCTGGTGCCTCCTTGTTCAGAGTGGCCCGCAGCTCTTCCGGCGGCTGCTGTGCGAGAGACGGCGCACAGGATACTCGGCAATGCGCGTTGTCAGGCTGCCCCGTGTGAAAGACCGATGCAGTGTCTGACCGACACACCTGCGTACAAGGCGATACTGCCTAACCTCTATTCACAAGATCGTCTCTTTCCTCTCGCCACACCCGCACCCATCTTGCCGGACACCACCACCGCCGCCGCCGCGTCCACGTTGACGCCTTTTATTGTGAGTGTCGTGCAGCTGAGCGCGCAGTCACTTCTCATCGCCTTCCGCGTCTCTGGTGGTGAGGCACAGGTAGAGCAGACGCCTGCGGTCTGCTCCTCCTCATGGCACGCACAGCATGCGCAATCGAGGGAGACCGCAGGCGGAAACAAATCGGCTGCCAGCTTCGAGTGGCTTGACACGAGTGACCTCGTGCTGAGCTACGCCATTGTACACGCTCCGTCTCCGGCCTTCGATGCGCAGCGTGCGCGTGCACTCGGCGTACGTCCTGGCAAGAAGTTTGGTGAACTAAAAGAAGGACACGCCGTCGAGGTGGATGTGGTGGAGGGCAATGACGGTGGCGACAAGAAGAGCAACAAGCGAGAACGAACCGCCATCACGTCACAGCAACAGGAACAATACGATCAGCAGCCAGATGCACACAGTACACCGCCGCAGAAGCGCACACGGGAAGACACAATCACGAACGCAGATAGTCATGGCAACGGCTCTCCTTTTACTTCGTCGCTGCCGCCACCGCTGTCAACGCCCTCCCCACCACCACCACCACCCTCATGTTCTTCAGAACGGCGCATGGTGCAGCCTTGGGAGGTCATGCGCGACACGGTGGCGAGCCGTCACATCTACCTCTCGCTCGTCCTCGACGGCGATCACCCGCGGGATGTTCAGAGTGCCGTGCATCGCCTTATTGACACTGAGCTCGAGGCCATTCTAGTCCACTGGAGCCCTCGCCTTGCGTTCTGCACTCATCAGGGTCATCAAGGTGGTGTTGGCCAGAAAAGCAGCGCGGCTCACCACGGGGTGAATACAAATACGAACGCCATCGACGACGAAGAGGAGGAGGAGGAGAAGAAGGGGACAAGGCGTGAGAGCGGGGCTCCACCTCTGCGAACACTCGTGCTTCGACACGCGATGCACGTGCAGCCGCGCAGCTACTTCTCTGGATTCGCTGCGTGGCAGAAGGAGCTTGCTGTGGACACAGCCTCTGCATCCACGTCAACGCGCACCCCACTCTCGCACCCCCAGCACAGCAGCAACCCCATGCCGCAAGAAGAGGATGTTTACACGGCGTACACTCATTTCCTGTTTGATGGACTCACAGTCCCCTCTGCTTCAACAAGCGCGTCCTCGAGCCCGTTGAGACAGAATGTGCGCTTGTCTACGGCACCATCACTCTTCACACGCAGTACACCGAGACGTAAAGCAGATGCAGCGGCGGGGTCAACAGCAGCCTCCTCCTCCGTGCCCTTGCAGATCACGCAGCACGTCTTCAGTTCTGAGGTCAGCGAGGCCTACACGGCATACCCAACAGCTCTGGCCCATCGCTATCATCTGCACCTTCTCGCGCCTTTTTTGTTTCCCATGAAGATGCACGCACCGTCTCTCTGGCAAAAGGAAAAAGAAGACCAAGACGAAGAAACGGAAACCGAGACACGCACAGGAGAAGAGACAACGCAGCAGCAGCCATGCGAGAGCCGTGCGGACGGCGATGGATCGACGCACACATCACCAGACATGTGGCCATACTCCTACAAGCTCCGCTGCATTCCCGAAGAGAGCTTACGATGGTGGACGCACGATGAAGAGGACCAAGGCGAAGCACAAGGTCAGCACAAGGCAAGCCATGACACGATCAGGAGGTCCTCGCCGAGTGCGGCAAAACCGCAACCACCACCACAACAGCAGCACCCCTCCACGAAGAAGAAAAACCAAAAGAATGCGTCTCTCACACGCAGCGCTGATCATCTCGAGAACGGTGCGGGCCTGATTCGTTACCCCACCGCTGAGTCCGCTGTGGCGCTGCTGACGAAGGGCTTTCGTGCCCGTGAGAGGGCTGCCCTACGACGCCTCTCAGCCCGGTTCTCACCAAGGCCAAGCGCCTCCACCATCACAGCTGAAAAGTCCTTTGCGGCAACGGACGACGCACGCGCACCAGAGGTCATCACGCTGCAAACGTTGTTAACAACGCAAACCAACACACACACGTCGTCGTCGTGTTCATCGGCGGCGGCGCAAGATGGCGCACTTGTGTTTCTCGGAACCGGTTCCGCCGTGCCGAGCAAACATCGCAACGTGAGCGGTACCTTCTTGGAGCTGCACCTGCCAGCCTACTGCTTTGGCCGCCGCACCAAGACCACGTCATTGCCTTCGTCATCTCCAGCAACAGCAACAACATGCGTCATGCCCACCCCTCTCGCGCGAGGTATTGTCATTCTCGATTTCGGGGAATGCAACAGCGGTCAACTCGCGTCTCTGCTTCAGTACGGCCGCCAACGACTCGGCACCCACGGAGAGACCTTGACCTCCACTTCGACACTCAACGCACAATGCGATGACGGCGACGATGCAGAAGAGGAGAAGGACGATGCACTCGCTCAGTTTCTGCGCGACGTGGTGCTTGTGTTTATTTCTCACGCCCACGCCGATCACCATCTGGGTCTCACCACGTTACTGTCACTCCGACACTTTTACCGCTCCTTCTTCTCTTCCGCGTCCTCACATCGCGGGACGGCCACGGCGACAGAGATGACCTCGGCATTGCCGCCGCTGCTGGTGGTGTGCCCCCAGGAGGTGTATGAATACGTGATGGACACGTGGGGCTGTGAGACGCCGTACAAGGAGTGGCTACAGAAGGATGTGGTCTTTGATTGCATGCCGGGCGCCTTCTCTCTCAACCCACACCTCCACACCGCACGGCAGCGTGCCGCGGAGGAAGAAGAGGAAGAAGAGGCAGAGGAGGAGGAGGAGGAGGAAAAAAAAGAGTGCGAGGGTGCGAAAACGGCACACGCAGACACGAACAAGCCGTATTTGACATCGCAGCCAAGCATGGATGATGCGGCGACGACGACGACGACGGAGACGGTAGCAGCTGTCGGGGACCCCATGCGCACGCGCGCCGTGCCAGAGCTCACCGTGCCCGCGTGCTTGCCGCAGCTCGCCGCCCTGTTCCAAAGTTGGAATCAAAACATCGCACAGTCTGAAGGCATCCGTGACGGACAGACGCATCATCGCTGGTGGGATGCCGATGTCTTCACCGTGGACCACCCCGCGAATGCACACGCGCTGCTTCTCCGTTTTCCATGTCTGCCCAAGCTCACACACAGCGCGATCACCACACAGCACGCAGCATCAACCTTGCCATTGGCTACGTGTCCCTCTGCGCAGGCATTGACATCTCGCGTGTTTCTCTTTTCTGGAGACACGCGGCCATGTCGGCGACTCGTTGCACACAGCGAGCGTTTCTGCGACACGGCCCAGGGCGAGCGCGTCGCGATCTGCCTGCACGAGGCCACGTTTGGACCTGGCTACGAACTCGAGGCCGCCAGGAAGAAACACTCCACGT
Organism: Wallacemonas sp. 195SL; assembly: GCA_030849605.1. Classification (NCBI taxonomy): domain Eukaryota; phylum Euglenozoa; class Kinetoplastea; order Trypanosomatida; family Trypanosomatidae; genus Wallacemonas; species Wallacemonas sp. 195SL. The sequence goes on along the minus strand of JASANS010002083.1, from coordinate 7,159 downwards.
TGCCAGAAGCCCTTCGCGTAGGGCGGCAATGGCTCGGGGCGGAGAGCATTGTGCTCAACCACTTCTCTCAGAGGTACCCTAAGCTACCTGGCTTGACGGAGGCTCATCTTGGCGGGAGCGCTGTTGACCTCCAATGCCGCCGCCGTGGTGGCGGTGTCGGTGCGGACACGAAGAATGTCAAGAACACCGATATCAATGACGGCGGCATGGATGAGAACGTGCCTGACACGCGTGCGGCGATGGCGCACACGGCATCCCATCAGCCGCAAGAACTGGCTCAGCCTGCTGCTCCAGAGCCCGCAGACCCTTCACCTCTCGAGGACAGCGCGGAGCGTGATATGTGCTTCGCGTTTGATCTCATGCGGTTGAGCTTTGCCGCGATGGAGAGTGGAGCGGCAGCCTCGCTGACCAGCTCCTTTGTGCGTTTGCTAGAGGAGTATGAATCATGGACGAGCGGCACGACACAACGATTACGAGAGTAGACACCGAGCGTCCTGACGCGAACAAACGCGCGTCTCCTCTCTCTCTCTTTTTTTTTTGCGAATTCAGATAATGACATAATCAGATGAATAATGCGCTACATGACATCACTAGTCACGCAGAACATAAATACACATACACGGACTCCCACACACTGGAAGACTCTTTCGCGGTTTTCTTCTGTTCTCTGCTTTCCGCTCTGCTGTTCACGTCACACTGATGCGCATGCAACCTTGGTGTCTCCCTCCTCGTTCATTCTTCCCAATGACTCGAGACCAACTCTCCATCGATCGCAGATACAAGATCAATGACAACCTTAAACACTTGACGTTACATTGTTGTTATTCTTTCACTCTTTCTTTATTTCACATTGCTCTTTTTTCTTTTCTGCTATCCTATGATATTCTCTCTCTCCTTCTCTCCTCTCCTTCTCTCTGTCACTTTTTTCTTTTTTTGGTTGACACTCTCATACAGTTTTCCGTCTTCCCCCTTTTTCCCCTTCTGTGTGCTTGCGAGTGGAAGCGAAGATATACAACATACATAGATACAGAGCTACCAGTACTGCCCCCGAGTCTCTAAATCATAGACAATTATTTTTTTTTGTTTTTTTTGTTCTCCCTCTTTCTGTTATTGTTCCTTTTTTTCTTTTCTTCCCCCCCTTCCCTCCCTTCTTCCCTCTGCTGCGTCTCAGGCGAAGGTGAGAACACGCCTTGTAGTAATTCAATACGATGCGACTTCAGAGGTGTGCGGCGACGACACCTTTCAGGGTAGCAAAAGCACGTGTCTTGCGCACGGCCTTCAGCGTGTCCTCGTCGCGTTCTGCTCACCAACTCGGCATAAACGCAGATTTCTTTCTCCGATCGGTTTATACGTCTCAACGCAGGTTTGCCATCGCCGCTCCCACGCGTGTGTGGTGTGCAAAGAAGCGTTTGCGAGGGCTGAAGAAACGCGCGGGTGGAGATGCGGCGGCGGCGGCAGTAACCTTTACGGCTCCCACGGCTGCTGCTGCTGCTGCGCCACCAAGTGCTGTGCTTGCCCCACCCGCAGAACGACCCGAGCATCCATCACCGCGGAATGTGAAGGAGGCCGCTGAGGTGGCGAACGCCCGTATGGATCACGCCATCAAGGAGAACGCACGAAGCTTCGTCGCACTGCATCAACAACAACAGAACGGCGCTGGCATGGCACAGGCGGCTACCCCCACCACACCCGCCACATCGCTGCCATCGACACGCAAGACCTCAGCAAACGCACAGCGAGCGAAGTCGAGTGGAGGAAACCGTTCTCGCAAGAGGCGGGCTTCTCTCGGCACAGCACCTGCGCAAACCTTCTCTGCCTCCAAGAGGACAACGCTGCAAAAGCGAGACGCCGAGAACAGCTCCGCAGAGCCCAGCACCGCTTATTCTGCGAGTGATGCCGTGGCAAGCGCCTCCGCGGAGGAAGATGCCGCTGAGGCCGCCGCCATCGCCGCCGCGGTGGAGAAGGTTTTGAACGCCGCAGCGGCCAGCAAAGGAACTACGTCGCACACTCACAGCACTGGCTCTGCGAATGCCACGCAGGCTGGTTCGGCCGCGGTGAACACGGCCAGCCCAACCCCTTCGGCACTTTCGTCATCCGGCACGGCGCCGGCCTCAGCTCGTCAGGACACTCACATTCGCCCTGCGAAAGCTGGCAAACTGCAGAAGGGCACGAAGCGAAAGATAAAGAGTGCGCGCGCGGGCGGCGCGGCAGAAGCGACGGAGGGTCACGGCGATACCACCAACATGACGCGTGCTCATGCGGCCCGTGCAGCCTCTTCAGACACCGCCACCACCTCCGCAGCTGGCACGCCACAAAGTGATCCTGTCTCGCTTGCACGGGCGGCTATCGTCTCTGGCAAGCACAAGATACTCGCCGCTGCGGCGGCCGCGGTGGTGACCGATGCGGTGCACGCGCGTGCAAGTCAGACGGAGCCACGCACCGCTTCGGTCTCTTCTTTTGCGTCGTCACTTCTTGGTAACGATGTACCACTGGAGCCGCTTGGTCGTGGGGCACAGCCACACGCCTCCGCGACCGCGTCGACCTCGCCTGGCTTCTTCTCATCCGCCGCGTTGCCGTTGCCGGACAGCTCACACGGCACCACAGCGAGTGCCTCTGCGGCGGGCAACGCGACGCTGAAGTCACGCCGCGGAGGCAAGAAAGGGCGTGGCGCAAAACAAAATGAGACAACCCCATCGGCACCTTCTGCTTCTTCCTCCCCTCTTCTTGCTTCGTCGGAGGCGAAGACCGGGCTGGCTACTTCGGCTGCTCTCGGTGCGCCGCCGCCGCCGCCGGTGCCACAGCGCCGAGGCCGAAAGCTGAGCGATGACGCCGCTGCAAATGCCACGGCGACAGCCATTGTGCGCCGTCTCACTGCTTTCACAGGACTGAATCGTGAACAGCAAGCGAAGCTCAAGCGGCTCTTGTTGACACGGCAGCAACGTCTTCTACGACGCCGACGAAGGCTGCTGCAGCGCACGCGGCGGGCCGCAGAGGTGGCGGCGGCGGCGCAGAGTCGCGCGTCTGGTGGTGGTGGAAATGTCCCGATGGCACCCGCAGCGATGTCCGCACCTGCCTCGGCGAAGCGGAAAGTCAAGTCGAGCGCACGTGCTGCGACGGCGTCGGCGTCAACAACAGCGAAACCGTCTGCACCCGCTGCTGCGCCGGTCGCGACCTCTCCGGCCACCTCCGCTTCGTCTTCGCCCGCGGGTGTGCCGGCGCAGAAAGGTACCAACCCGCTCGTCTCGCCGGACTATCGCGAGCAAGTTCTGAACGTGTTCGAGCGTCTGGCAGAGGTGAATTTGGCGCTCGGGGAAAAGTACAAGACACAATCGTACGTCACCGCGGTGGAGCGGCTCAAGAAGGGCGACACGCTGTTTCGCTTGTTGCCTCCACACTTGCTCCCAGTTGATGAGTCCTCGCTGCATCTCTACGGAGACGCCGAGCAGGTGCAAACGTTCTTGCAGAAACGCGCACTCGCGCGGACGTGCGCACACGTGCCAGGCATCGGCGACAAGCTCAAGAAGAAGATAACGGAGATCTTGACAAAAGGTGGACTGGCGGAGCTGGATGTGCTCGAACAAAAGCCGGTCATTCAGGCTATCAAATCTCTCACCGAGGTGCACGGGGTTGGTCCGCGCACCGCTGTGCATCTCTACAAAGATTTCGGCATCACAAACGTGGAGGAGCTGAAGGCGTACGTGGAGGCACAGGACAAGAAGGCGCTGGCGAGCGGAGCGGGCAGTAGTGGCAGTGGCGCAGTGAGTAAGTCAAAAAAGAAGTCGAAGGACGTCTTCACTGTGACCGATGCCCAGCGCTTGGGGCTGAAGTACCACAAGGACATCTCCAAGAGGCTCCCCCACTCCGAGGGCCGCCTCCACGAAGCTTTCCTAAAACTGCGCCTGAAGAAACACTTTGGAGAGGCAAACTTTGAGCTAGTGGTGTGTGGTAGCTACCGCCGAGAGTGCCCCGACTCTGGCGATATTGATGTTCTCATCACAACACGTCGTCGTAGTGGTGGCGGCAGCCACCTCACCAACACCACTGGGGCCACCCAATCACTCGCCCCGCAGGACATTCTCGGTGCCTTCTTGGACGTTCTTCGCGAAGAGAAGTATGTGGAGGCGACGCTCGCACAAGGGCCGACCAAGTTCATGGGCATGTGCCGCCTGCGATCGACGAAGGACGCGACACGCCGCTTGCCTGCTCGACGATTAGATGTCCGCTTCGTGGATGCGGATAGCTTTGCCGCAGCGCTGCTGTACTTCACAGGCAGCAAGAACTTCAACGTGGTGATGCGGGCAGAGGCGATCAAGCGCAACTTTGTGCTGAACGAGTACGGCTTGTTCAAGAACCAGTCGAACAACACCTTGGCGACCAGCAAACTACACGACGCGATCAGCAAACTGTCAAAGGCGCAGTTTTACGGCGGACAGCCGAATGATATCCTGAAGCAGCAGGAGAAGCGGCTGCAAGCACAACAAAAAGACGGTGATAATACCTCTGCGAGCGCCACAAAACAGAAGATTTACACGAAGGCAGAGTTGAATGAGCTGTACACCATGTGGCAAGCAGTCGAATCTCTTCGCGTGAAGTGCAGAACGGAGGAGGATATTTTCAAAGCTATTGGTATGACCTATGTCGCGCCAGTAGATCGTAATATGTGAGAATTGAGTGGCGTCTCAAAGTCTCTCTCTCTCTCCTCTCCATTCATTGTTCAAGCTGCCAAACAGACACAGAAATACAGACAGACAGACACGTACGCACTCGCATCACCTTGTGCGCATTGCCATGTGTGAGTATCCGCATTGAAAAAAGAAAATAATAATAATGAGAAAGAACAACAACAACAACAAGAAAAGAAGAGAAAAAGCCAGACCACCACACAACGAGCGCTGCGAATACAGTGCTGCTTCTTTCTTTCTGTCGTTCCCTGCCGTGATAAATCTTGCCCTTTGCATAGAATGTGTGGCTTATTACTATTATTTATTTGTCGCCTGAGGTGCTACGGAAGAGCGAGAGAGTGCCAGACCATCATGTAGCTCACGAGTAGACAATAAAGAAAACAAAAAAAAAAAAGACAAACAAGTGCAGAACATATATGGAGAGTCACAGTACCTCTTGTCTCTCTCACACACACACACGTTTTTTGTTCTTTTTTTGTTTGGTTTTGTTGTGAGTAAGTGCGATTTGTACTCACTCACAACCATAAAGACACACACATACATACATACACATAAGCATACACTGAATCGTTGATGAACAACAACAACAACCAACCAGCCAAACAATGATCTACTACCACATCAGAGAGGACGACCGTTTCTCAATGTGCTTTTGCTTTTTTGTTTTCTCCCCCCCTCCCCCAGGGATGAAAATGAATGAAATCGAGTGGGTGATCTCTTTTTTTCTCCTTTCGACGTGGAAAGAGATCACTTCGAATTCAAAATGAAGGTCAGAGGCGGCATTCACTGCACACATACACAGTATATATATATGTGTGAGAACAGACAGTATATATAATAACAATCAACGAATTGTCTGCCCTTTGCACATTGTGTTGTGGACATTAGGTGTCGTTCTCGAGGGCCGTGACAACCTGCAATCACATAAAAAAAAAAATAATAATTGCGAGTTGATGATCACCTTCACCATTTCGGCCTGCATAAGAAAAAAAAAACAACAACGTTCTCCTATTCCTTCCCTGTCCCTCTTCTCTCTTTCACGTGTTGACGCTCAATGAATGCTTCACTGTTTGTGTCGAACACCGTGATTCGCAAACGTGACGATAAACGCACAACTCTATTGACTGGAATATCCTCTTCTTCTTTTACTTTTCACGTCAGCTCTATTAGGAGATTTTTTGTAGTGTCTTTCCTCGCTGTTTTTTTCTTTTCGTTTCTTTTGTTCTCTGTCTCTCTCTCTCTCCCCCATTTTTCTCTTTCCCCCCCCCCTCTCCCTCCCTCTCACCACTCCACAAAAGAAGTCATAGACACGATGTTCCGCCGTTCTTTCTTCTTCCGTGATCACCGGCAGACAATCATTCGCATCTTCCAGGAGATGTCGGACTTGAACAATGCACTCGGCGAGAAGTACAAGGTGTCGAGCTACAATCGTGCTATCGAAAGCCTTAAAACAAACCTCGACAAACCCTTGAACACGCCGCAGGACGTGTGGGCGTTTCCCGGATTTGGTGACAAGCTTCGTAAAAAGGCGGAGGAGATCATTCAAACTGGCAAACTCGAAGAGCTCGAGAGCAAGACCAAGCCAAAGCTGAAGGCAATTCAGGATCTCACACAGGTGCACGGCTTCGGCCCACGCGCGGCGGCGGCGCTCTTCGACAAGTACGGCATCTTCACCGTTGACGAACTGCTCGCCAAGGCAGACAGCCTTCCAACGTTGACAGATCAACAGCGCGTGGGAATCAAGTACTTCTACGACATCAATGAGAAGATTCCCATGCAGGAGAGCGTGCTGCACGAGAACTTCTTGAAGGAAAAGGGTTTTGAGCTCCTCGGCAAGGACTACGATGTGCAGATCTGTGGTAGTTACCGCCGGCGTCATCCGTTTAGCGGCGATGTGGACGCCATTCTGTCTCGTACGCTTGATGCCCCCAAGCTGGACACACCGGTCGCTGCGACCGGTGTGCTTGGCCAGTACGTCGATTTCCTCACTAGCGTTGGCTACCTCGAGGCAACCATGGCACATGGACCGCTCAAGTACATGGGCATGGGTCGCCTTCCGCCGCGTGTGGTGAAGGATAAAAGTGGCAGAGAGAGCAAGAAGATGTACAAGTCGCGTCGCGTGGATATTCGACTCATCGAGACCAAGAGCGTGCCTACCGCACTGCTGACCTTCACGGGCAGCAAGAACTTCAACGTCATCATGCGCCAAGCTGCGATCAGCAAGGGCTACTTGCTGAATGAGTACGGTCTGTTCAAGCTGGGCACCCCCGAGGAGGCGAAGGCGCTTTACGATCGCGTGGGCATCAAAGGTAAGAACGCGGGTGAAGAACTTGGCGTGCCGAAGGAAGAACTGGAAGCCAAGCGCGTGGAGGTAAAGTCTGAGAGCGACGTTTTCGAGATTCTTGGTATGCCGTTCGCGAAACCGGAAAACCGTGACCCTTAAACAAAGAACGAAAACAGAAAAGAAAAGGAAAAGT
>JASANS010002082.1:0-15842 GCA_030849605.1 Wallacemonas sp. 195SL | reverse complement strand
TTTCAGATTCAGCTTTGTAGTGATGGATGGCTAGTGCTTTGAAGATTGCATCCGTCACAATCGTGTACTTCAAATAGTTGTATCCTTTTAAAAAATATATTTGCTCCTACTCTGGTATTTTCTTTCGTCTGTGCTCCCTACCGAATCACCGTTCTTTTATCGGTTCAGCGTACCTATGTGCAAAGGGAGCTGGTAGGGGCTCCAGTCTGTTTGGACCTGCTCAGCTTTGCTTGTTTTTTTTTTTTTCGTTTTGTGTTCTAAAGTCGCTGCGGATTTCATAGTCTTGTCGTGCCGAGTTGTCACTTTGTTTCGGTCTTTTTCTGCAACTTAAGAAGCCGCCTATTCCTTTATAATGGCACCGAATGGCAACTACTACGCGCATCAAAGGTTGCTCTTTCCACGTTGTTCATCTCTGACGCTGGACGCTTCGTTGTTCGTTCGAGTATCACCCCCACGTGAGCACCAACGGACGTCACGCCGCATGTGCGGCTGCAACATTGCTGAGCCAACACGTTATACAGCACGTTCATCACCTTTTTCCCCCTACTTCATCCTCTCTCTGTATCCTCCGCTTTCTTACATTGGTGCAGAACGTACAACAGCACTTGAAGCGGCTGCGTGCAGGACCTCCATTGGGGTAGCTTCCCTCTTTCTCTCTCTGCATTACGCTGGATTGGAGGGCCGCACGGAGTGCGAGCAGAGTGAAGGATGCAAAATCTGGCAAACTATTCCCCACACGCCCCACCCCATCGGAGAGTGCCACAAATCGGGCGCCAGCGACGGAGCCGCGTAGAGGATCCACGCACGGCGGCCGTCTCCCCTCGGAGGGCCACAGTGGATGCAATGGCGCATCAAAGCATTTCCGATCAGGTCATCTCGCCTAGATCAGCTGCAGCCAGGAACAAGGAGAACTCGCGCACACCCCGTCTGAATCCGAAAATCCTTCATGTTGAGCAGCGGTTGCCATCCGTTGGCAATCGCGCCACGTCACTCAGCGACTCATCATGCGGGGGCTCTACCGCGGCGAGAGTGCAGCCGCACCCGACACACAAATCGTATCTGTTCCCGGTGCCCTCTGCGCCATACACGCAGCCCTCAGCTGCCTCGCCCCGGGTCGCCGCACCCCACGGCAGTGTGTCATCGCCACCAGCGGCTTACAGCCCTACCGCGCCGCATCGCAATATGACCGCGCAGCGTACACTGTACGAGGCACAACTGACTCAAAACCAGCAGCACATTGTCTCTCCAAATGTCCCTCCACGCGATCGCTCTGTGAATGCGCTCCCGCACATCATCATCACGCCACGGACGCACAAGCCACCACAAAGTCATCGCAGGCGCTCCAGCAGGCCGAATGACAATGGCAGTGTCATGAGGCGCACCGTGGACCTTGACAGTTCATGTCACTCCTCGACGGTCTCCCTAAGCCGGTCGTACGACCTGGGGTCGTCTTTCCACGAAGACGATTCTCGTTGCGGCTGGAGCGTGAGAACGGACCGCTTGACTTGGCGCGCGTCGGACACACAGTCCCGACCCTCCTCATCTTTCTTTTCACGATTCAGCGGCGGGAGTGCTCTGCGGTCGCGCGGTCGGTCCTCTCAGCTCTCACCGACAGGCTCGCAGATGTCGCGAGATGCGAGAAGTGCGGCAGACAGCAGCCTCCGGTATGCTGCGGAGACCGCCACGATGCACAGCATGTCTAGCAAACGTGACGATGCCCGATCCCGTGCTGGCCGAAGCGAGTTCCAGCGTGCGCCGTCACGCACAGATTCGCGCGCTGATGCCTACTCGATGGGGCCCTCAGTGGGTACAGTGACGACCGGTGGCATGGTGAGTCTGCGCACATGTACACAGGCAGCCCCGCCCGGTCCTCGCCAGCGCGCCACTCGCGCCACCGACCACGAGGCAGCGCGGCATCATCCTCCATGCCCTGGCAGCACACGGCGCCAATCGGCACCCCGCTCGGAGGCGTTGGATCGGTTAACACAAACCCCATTTGACTACGATGGCGTGCTGTCTGCGTACCGTTTCCCGCCGTCACGTCCTACGAGTGCGATCTCGTCCGATGGGAGGTCGCTGATGGCATCGGGCCGGGCGGAGGCCTGTCTTGATCGTAGTGATTACAGTGTGGTTGCCAGTGCTTCGTACGGTGCACTCTCTCGCAGCGTGGAGGCATCGTCTCTCCGGGGCTCGGCGCTGCGCCTGTACCGTCAAAACGTTTCCATGGAGCGTGCTCCAAGCGCAGCAGAGGCACTCTCGCGATTTGATTCCATGAGCCACATGAGTGCGGCCGGCTCGGCGTATAGCGTTCTTGGACTGTCGGGCGACATCCCTAGCCATGCCACTGCAGCAGGAATGGATTCTCCGCCTCGGCCCTCTCTACCAAAGCGCCACACAGCCACAGAGGCGCAGCCGCCTCGCCGCCCGCCCACCGCTGTCGCGAAGACCAAGAACGACAAATCGACTGCCTTGCAAGCAACCGCAAAGAAGAAAAAGACTGAGCGGCGACACGCAGCGGCGAGCCCTTCTAAGCGAGTTGCTTCGCACAGATGCCCGCAGCCGCAGCCAGACCTCGACGTCCCCCTCTCCGCCGTTCCTAGGCGTCCACCCAGACTGACCACCGCGCAGCTCGAGAAGCTCTACCAGTTCCGGTTGAGAGACATCCGCTGGGTAGACTCCCCTGTGCAGAGCCAAGTAGCGAGCGTGTCGCCACGACGCTACACACAGAAGCTCATATCTCGGCCTCGAGCTGCGCGAGGTCCTCCGCGGGTGAATGCCGATCGCCGTCGCAGTAAATGAGTCACTGTGTGTGCCAGGGTAGGACAAGCGGGAAGCCANGACCAAGAACGACAAATCGGCTGCCTTGCAAGCAACCGCAAAGAACAAGAAGACTGAGGGGCGACACGCAGCGGCGAGCCCATCTAAGCGAGTTGCTTCACACGGATGCCCGCAGCCGCAGCCAGACCTCGACGTCCCTCTCTCCGCCCTTCCTAGGCGTCCACCTAAACTGACCACCGCGCAGCTCGAGAAGGTCTACCAGTTCCGGTTGCGCGACATCCGCTGGGTGGACTCCCCTGTGCAGAGCCAAGTAGCGAGCGTATCGCCCCGATGCTACACGCAGAAGCTTATCTCTCGGCCTCGAGCCGTGCGAGGTCCTCCGCGGGTCAATGCCGATCGCCGTCGCAGTAAATGAGCGACTGTGTGTGTGCGTGCCGGGCTAGGACAAGCGGGAATCAAAAGAGTTCGCAGTCCTTGTCCACGCTGCGTAGAGGACTTCCTTCCGCTGCGCGCCAGGTGAATCAACCCGTCCCAGCCGTTTAGGCTCCTGATGTTTTGGTTTGAATATATAAGTTGTGATCACGCAAGTAATCGCTTTCTCCTGTAAAGATGTCTTTGTTGTTTTGTTTTGGTGTTTTGTGCTTTCTAAATAATCTTATGTTTTTCATCCTTCCCATTCTGCCCGACAAACTAACGTGTTTCTTTGTCTATTCCTCTGGTTTTGTCCTAGTATTTATTTATCTGTTGCGGCTCAGTCTGTTCGTACTCATGATTTCTACTCGCTCTCGCCTCATGGTGACGGGTCTCTTGTTCTCCTCTCTTACTTTTTCTTTCTTCCGTTTTTTGTGTTTCCATTCCCCTCTCTCACTCGACACGGCCTACCACGTGCAATAAGAAGTTGCTATTGGTGCTTGCGTCATCATTTGGTTTGAAAAGGTGGACACATGACGATCTCGTCCCCCTTCGCGTTTCTTTTTGTTTCTCACTTCTTGTACTACCTCTCTCTCTGTTTTATGTGTCTTCCAAAACGATAACTTACGTCTTATTGCTATTTCCTCAACTTGTACTCCACACAAATTGCTTGCTTGCGTTGTTCTTCTTTCTCTCTCTCTCTGTCCTCCGTTCCACCCTCTTCCCCTTCAACATCGAAATCTCTCGTCAACTCCACCTTGTCTTTCCTGCTACTCACCTTTGATTTAGGCGCTTCAGTTTGTTTTATTGACTCCCTTTTCCCTCTCTCTCTCTCTCATTTTTCAAACTTCACAGGACGTGTAGTACTGTGTTACACGCCCTGTCTTCCCGTTTTTGTTTTGTATGTTTCTGCGCACGGTGACGCGCCTCACGAACATGTCCTTCCCCGCCTCTGCCTCTGAAGTTCTGCAGGCCACTAATGGCCTCCCGTACGCGGAAAAATGGGCGTACATGATGAACTACGGACGTGGGGCCTTCGAGGAAATCTCATCCGCGTTTACCGCCACCACCACGACCACGACGAACACAGCGACGTCTGCACCATTGCGCGAGACGGTCATGTGCGCGCTTGCCGTCTCTGACGATCATCATGACCGGCTGCTCGCCGCCATGGCCTTTCGTGGTGCACTCACAACGCGCGCAGCAGCTCATCCCATGTCCGACACGCTCAAGCACACGTGTCGCCGCCTCGTGCTGGACCCATCGAGTAAGATCAGCGGCGCTCTGGCGTCTCCTTACTTGCAATCTGCGAGTGCCGATGATGTGTTCGACGTGCTCACCGGGGCGTCACTAAAACAGACGCGCCAGCTTCTCTCAAAACTTTCTAAACTTCAAAGTGAGCAGGTCGAGAAGAGTCTGAAAGGGATGATTGGGCCCGCACCGGATGCCGTACCTGCAGAGTCCCGGCAAGGCACAGAAGACACGCTCTCGATGACTACAGAGAAACTGTCAGCACAGAAAGGGGCTTTGACTCTCCCGTACGCTGAGGCCACGCGCCTTGCGCAGTGGTGGTCCCTCAACCCAGACCTGTACCCGAGCACCACCACACTTCAGAAGCAGATGGTCCTGAAGCAGCCAGAGGTGGTGCTGGCCTTTCTCGATGAGCGTGTCACCCTCTTTGACAGTGAGACTCAACAGACGCGTGAGACAGACGGACACACGGCAATGGGGCCCGCGCTACCGCATCGCCTGTCGCACCAGATCACGGTGGCACTCGCAGCGCTGGCGGGGACGCCTGAACGGGCCCTGCTGGGCATGCCCTTGCTGCGCCGCACGCTACACCGCCTCTCAGGGGCAAAAAAGGCAGCACCGAAAGCGGTGCTCACACGCATGTTGCGCACACCGGCAATGCCAGCCGTTATGGAGTACCTGCACGCACACGTTCAGGACTTCGCTAACCTGGAGCTGCGGCTGTGTGCTCGGGCATGGGCACGTCTTGGACGCGATTGCGACAAAACGGACACGTTCATCAACGACACACCAGTTTTGAAGGTGGTGGAGGACTTACTGCGAGCCGTTGTGATTGACATCAACGTGCACCACTTCTGCCATTACCTCTCACCGACGCTGCGGCGCATGATCTACGACCGGCTACCTGGTGAAGTCATCGTGCAGGCCAGCACAGGGATGATTGATATTCGCATGGTCGGCGCGCACCCAGATGAGGCAGACCGCATGGCTCTAGCACGCACCCAGTTTGACCTCGCAGCCCAAAAGGCCAATCCCGCCGTGCGACTCTCGTTGCTCGCGTACTTGCCGTATCCAGAGGCCATGGCAGTGGCCGAGGCCGATCACGTGCAGAACCCCAACGTGGACACCCGCGTCGCCGCTGCCAGGGCACTCATCGGCTCTGGTGCCTACCACGCGCAGCACATGGATGCTATCGTTGCATTCTGCCTGAAGCGCAATCGGGAGCAAGACCCGTGGCGTCGCGCTATGTTTGCCGCTCTTGCCGACCTTCCGCCGGGTTGCTGGACACGCGTGACAGATCCTTCGGCGGGTCTCACGGCGCTGTTCCAGGCCGCGTTGGAGGCCAAAGACATCTCTCACCACACTCTCGCCGAGGCACAGCGTCTCCTCTGGCGGCTCTTCCTCTGCGCTAAGGATGAGGTCGTCGTCTTTGCGGAGACCATGTTACCGGTGCTGGTGAAGCGGCAAGGGGCGTTGTTCAGTCAGCGCCGTGACATCGTGCAGTCACTGCCACCGGCGGCTGTGACTCGTTTGCTCACGTGTCTTCTCCCTCTCCTGAAGGATGAGGCCTGCGGGTCGTCGACGCGTGTGCTGGAAGGCGTTTGGTCCTCACTGAGCCCCGCGCAGCAGCGTCGCCTCGCCCCTTCGATGCAGCGAATCTTCGGCATCGCCTCCAAGAGCCGTAACGCGAGTCTGGCAGCGTGGGGCTTTACCAAGTTGACCGAGCACTTTCGCCCTGACGCGTTGGTGCTGCTTCCGGAGATGCTGCGAGCGGAGCCGGATTGGATCTGTGTGAGTGCGGTGAATAAACTGGTGTCACAGCACTGCCAGGGTGCCCTTCTCGATCCTTATTTGGCGCCGTTGAAGAACCTCAAGGGTCGCTTCCAGAAGTCAGACTCGGGCTTCAAGGAGCGGTGCCACATGATTTTCTTTGAGAAGCGGTTCCTCTACCGTTGGTCATCGGCGCAGCAGCACACCTACGCACAGTCTCTGATGCACGTTGTGCGCACCACGAGTGCCAAAAATGCGTGGTACATTCAACGATTCGTTGTCGAGGCAGTCGCGTTCTTACCGTCCGCGTGTCTCTCGGATGGGCTGGGCAGCATCGTCTCAGAGGCGAACACAGACCTCGCCGAACAGCGTTGGGGCCTCATCACGCTTGGTGGCATGCAGGATCATGCCTCGCTCAACGAGCTTGTGCGGGCTCTGGGGGACAGTCGCCTGCGTGACGCACTCGGTCCGGTCATGAAACGTTTGCGCGGTCTCCCTGCTGAACAGGTGGTGGCGACGCTCCACGGCGCCCTCCGCAGCCCCCAAATCACAGTGCAGAAGGAGGCAGTGCGCTGCATCGGTGACCTGGCAGAGCCTTGCGCGCTGAACTGCATTCTGTCGTTTGTCGAGGAGAAGGGTGACGCTATGCATCGCGATGTCTTTCTGGCGGTCATGCGTGGGCTCTGGTCCTTCCTGTCGAAGGAGGCTGCGTGGCGCGTGTTGGACTCAGCCGCGCACTCGCAGCGTGGGGCGGCCTGTGTGGCGCTCTGCACGGTGCCGAACGAGGTGCTGCGGTTTGGCTGGCAGCGGAGTCGCTACACCGCTTTGCTGACCACTGTTCTCGAAACCCAAAAAGACGAAGATGCTCTTGCGCACGTGCTGAAGCGCCTCCAGACGTGCTCTCCAGACACGCTCACAAAGGCCACGTTCGCCGCGCTCATGCCGTTCGTGAATTGTGTAGATATCCGGTCTCTCGCAGAGCCAGCGTTGTCGTGTGTACTGGCTGTTCCTGAAAGCGTCGTGGACCATGGTGCCGTTGCCGATGCCCTGGCCTCTCTGGAGCAGCCGCGCGCACTACGCATGGCCGTCACTCACCTGACCGAAATGATACAGAACGCTGCCAAGGCTAGCGTGCCCTCTCTGGCGCACTTGGGCACGCAACTCCATCACGCCCTCGTCAGGTGCAGGCGCCAGTTAGGATTGTGTGCGCCGCTGATGATCTACTGCCAGCCTGCGGAGGCGTGGTTGTCTACCATGACCGCGATGCAGCAGGCAGGGGTCTGGCACGATGGCGTGCAGGTCATGATGCTGGCGACGGTCAACCACATCGAGAAGAACCTCCCTCTCACCACCCTCGATGAGCTCAAGCATGTTGAGAGAACAGTGTGGCGCACACACAGCGACCCGTCTGTGCGTCGATTCGCGTTGAACGTGCTGACGGTGTGCAGTGAGCAGCACGGCTGGTCGGAGGCGGCTCTCGAAGGCCTCAATGCGTACAAGGCCGATGCAGATCCGTGGGTGCGCGAGACAGCAGAGCTCACATGTGTGCCGCAGTCGTGACTTACTAACGTTATGCGCTGAATGCCACGCCCGACAGCGACCCTAGCCGCCTGAGCGTATCCTCATTTATTTTGTTTTGTTTTCTTATCCCATTTTTACTCTACCTGTCTTTTTCATATTGGAATTTTTTTCACATGATCCATTTGTACACGCCGCTGAGGTGGCCATCGCAAACAAAAAAAAAAGGAGCTATACTTTGGATGCACACTCATAGACAGCGAGACAGTGCGAGACAGAGTCTTGTCTGTGTGCTCGGCGAAGCACTGTTTTGCTGTTTTCATTCCCACTCGTGGGTTGATGCGTGGGCTAATGTGATACGCTTTCATCGTGTATCCGTCGCTAGGTAGCATGCCTACAGAGTCACATACTTTCTTTCTCTCGATCCCCTCGACCTAACTACCTCCTTTGACATATCGGTCTTGTACGCTTTCGTTGTTTGTGCCGCACGTCAACTGGCAAAACAGTTCGTGGCAACTGACTCATTTGCACAGTGTTTTGTGTTTTATTTGCGTTTTGGGGGTTTCTTTTTTTTTCTTTTTGCAACGTCTGTGCCCTCGCACGCCCGTTCCAGACCTAACTAACTTTCTCTCTTTTCTTTCGTTCTCTTTTCCAACAGCGCAGTCTGGCCGACAACGTTGCGTCTCCACTGCCAATCTCCCCTAATTGCGGTTTACGTAGTACTTTCGCTATTCTCCGAAGAATGGGAAATGCCCCCTCTGGAGAGGGTTCCCATGATTCGGGGTCAGGCGTCATACGGTCAAACTCCTCCACCCAGCGACGGCTCTGCAGTCAGGAGCGGCCGATGAGACCGGCAAGCGACCCGGCACCAACCACACAAGAGTCAGTTTGCACTAGACGCCGCCGATCGATTTCAACGGATGGGCCAGCGAAGACCGCTGCGCCACCTTTCGCGCCGGTGGACGCTGCCCCCGCACTGCATGCCGTGCAGGCAAAGAACATGGACTGCGTACTGCCTCAGCGTCGCCGCAGTGGTCAGAAGCAGCCCCATTCACGCGGCGTCACCTCGGTGCCTGAAGGCAGACGGCCTCGCGCCAAGGCGGGGCTCGTCTCTCCCCACGACGCGCCGCTCCCTAGCCATACAGGAAGCCCAAAGCGACGCGTCACCACGGGTGCACCAGCTGGTTATGCGCGTGTAGCGCCGCAAGGCTCTGCGGAACGGTTTGAGATGTCAGCGGACGCACCGTTTGCCCAGTTCTTCTCCCAGGTCCGTGCGGTGGACAGTGGCAGCGCCCTCACAGAGGATTATATGGTGACCGAGAACTTAGAGCTGAGTCTCTCCGCTGCCCAGCAAAGTCAGTCGATGAATTACTCGTACAGCTCGGTCTCCACCAGCGCCTCCACCCCTGGGTTTGACCTGAACATGTTCCTCACCGCTCCCAGTGCGGAGAACATATCCCAGCTGAGTCTTGGAAGCGCACTCGCTCCACCCTTAGCCAAGAACGGAATCACGCGGGTGCCAAGTAACCTCAGCGCCGCTCCCAGCGTGGATATTAGCGTTGAGGTCCCGTCTCGGCAAGCCTCACGCGCGCCGCCTGACGCTGCACCGACCACCGCCAAACCGCTCCTGCCAGACACCGTCGGCTCTGGCCAGTCTGTCGGGTCCCCACGGCCTCTCGAAGGCCTCGCGGCGTCCTCTCAGCCAGCCACGCACAGACCACACACGCCGCCACGGTCGCCCCGACATGCGCACGTCTCCCCTCAAAGCACCTCTCTTGCAGCGGGTGTGGCGGGGGAGGACCGGCACTGCCTCACCCCCATGTTGTTCGATCGGATCGACCTCGGCTACTTCGACGAGGGTGGCTGGTCCCACATGACACCAACGGTGCCTTGCACATCACGCACCGTCCCAGCCTCTGCTCACGGCGCCAGCCCACCCCAGAGCTCTCCATCAGCGCCAAACATGTCAGCGCCGATCACCCGTGCAGCCGCACAGGCACAGGCGCCGAAGCAGAAGACAGAGCTTGGCACCTTTCCTGTTCTGGAGACGCAGAGGCGCCGTGCTCAGCCGGCGGCCACGGCGAAAAACGATGTGGTGTCTGTCCCGAACTCGGGCACCTCCTCAGCCACCGACACCACACCTGAGCAGCCCGCCGTGCACAAGAGGAAGTCCCGGCCTCGTCCGCTGCTGCGTGCGTTAGATGAGCAGCCCTCTCTGCTCGTGAATGACTCCAAGCAGCGGCGTACCTCTCAGTCTCGCCAGACCACTCAGACGCAGGCCATGCACTCGGGATCTCCGCGACCTCTGGCAGCCCTCGAGCTGCGCGATGGGGAGAAGGGACACACCCAGGACACTCAGGCACGCGAGAAGGAAGCTCCGTTAGCTGGCTTTCTTGAGCGGCTGACAAGCTCAAAGCGGCGGTCCCGAGCGAGCCAACAAGGTGATACCCCCTCCGAAAGCGCACAACACCCCGCTGTGCCTCCGTCGCAGACGGTCCAGAAACAGGAACAGCTGGACACATCCCCGCGAGGCGTGTCTAGCCCGCCCTCGTATCCGGCAGAGCCCTTAACGGTCGCTGCTGCAGAGCTCCCTCGCGTGCCGTCCACGGCACCGACTTCAGCGCGTGGCAGCTTCAGCGCGACCATGCGTCCCAGCACATCGCACATTGCACCGGTGTCAGCAGCAGCAGCAGCCTCGACGGGCCGGCACACACACGGCGCACACCCTAGCACCCAAAGTGGCAGCGGCGGACGGCAGCGCTCACATGGTCTCTCAGCGCTAGATACTAGTATGACGTCCGTGGTGATGGCAGCCAACGCCACACCCCTACCCAATGTATCCGTCAAGAAAGAAGATGAAAAGCGCAAATCTAATTCCTCCTCATTTCTTCTGGAGACATCCTTCCCTGAGATGCCCTCGTGTGGCGACGCACCGCCTTCTGAGAAGCACGCGGCTGCAGCCTCCTCTGAGTCGTCGTCCTCCTCCTCGTCTTCTTCGTCGGATTCGTCAACTGGTGATTCTTCTTCAGCGGCGTCTTCGTCTCCGTCGGTCTCTGAATCTGGCCATCTGAAGGCCCCTCACGGCCACGGTGCACAGCGAAGCAGCGGCGAGGAATCTGGGCTGACAGATGAACAGCACCGCCCTTATGCGGATGGGCCAGCCGTTGACGACGCACCCTTGACAAACCTGCCGACCAGTGCGCGTCGGTTGCGCCGACGGGTGTCCTTTGCGGATGAGAAGCACATGCCCCTGGAGAGCATGGCTTAGCACACAGGGTGAGAGAGAGACCCAGTTGGCCTGCGTGCTGTGTCCGGCCATCTCTGCTTCACCGATTCACCGCATTCAACTTCCTTTTTTTTTTTGGTGCACAAGTGCACGAGTTGTCTCTTTTTCTTTTTCAATGTATACTTTTTTTTTTTTGTCTTCTGGGGTTTACAGCATTGTGCTGGACTGTATGTGGTTATTTCATTCACCGTTCTTCTAACTTCAGGTGTTTTCAAATCTTTTTTTTCTATCTTTTGTTTTCTCCAACAAAAATTTGTTCTTGTTTGCCGCATAGTTCAGAGTGGCTTTTTTTTTTTTTGCCTCTCTCTCTCTCAAATAGGTCGAACGTGGTTGCTTGGCTTGTCCATGATCTTTCTTGTGCATACACACTCAGCTCATGTTCTCAGCACCACAGCTCGCCTCTAGTTATCTGTATTTTTCCCCGTTTCTCCTGTGTTTGTGTCGTTACATATTGGGCTTGCGTGTTTGAACGATCCCCATCTGCTTCGCATCTCTCCGTCTGCGACAGAGAGCTACCAAGTAGCGCTCCCAGTCGGGTCACATCGCACACGCTGGCACACTGCCATCGAATATAGTCTCTTTGCTTCACTTCATTGGGCATGACGTCAGTAACGTTCATGGCATTTAGAAAACACGGTGTATCGAAAAAAAAAAAACACATGTACATCTCTCTTTGTGGGTTTCAGTGTTTTTTTTTTCTGAGTTCCTCTTTTTTTTTTCTTTTTTTTTTATCCTTTGGTCGTTGGTAAGAAACTCAAAAGCCGGTGATCGTTTTTATTGTGAATGAAATGAGATCCCTTGGCGTCACGGTATAGTTGACGGCTTGTTTTTTCTCCCTTTACTCTGGGTGCGTATTGATTGGCCTCTTTCCTCCGTTTTCTTCTCTTCTTTTTTTGTTTTAGCTATTCATGTTTATTTAACACATTTTCATTCAATTTATTTCTCCGCCAACCGTCACTTTACGAGAGCGCTTTGGCACCTTACACAAACATGCACTCAAAATAAGTTCGCTATCTTTCTGTTTATCATTGACGCCACAAAACTCAAAACCAAAGTACAAGGCCGACACTCAATTCCTTGCGATCCCAATCTTCCGCGTGGGGAGACACTCCCTTGTAAGGTGCAGAGGTGCAGAAGACCACTATCTTCATTGTTTTGCTGGTTTCCGTGTGGTGCACACGTGAGCAGTGTAGGCTTGAGTGCGGACCTTGAAAGCCATGGAATATGCCTGTATTTGTGGCCCCGCTTCCCCCAAAGCTGTGTGTGCTCTAGTTGAAATTAACGTCGCAACGAACAGACCTCTCTCTTTCCTATTCTGACTCTCTGTTCGCACTTTAATCCCCCATAACCGTTATTGTTCTCCTTCGACTTAGTCTGACTGTGTCGCGCAGGTTTGTCAACCGTGCTTTGCACTTCGCGTCTTGTGGTCACCGTCTCACGTGCACTGCTTCGGTGTTCATCTACCCCGCTGTCAACGCAACACGAACAGCTCACACGCGAAAAAAAATATTAGTGACGAAAGACGGACGTCGTACCGTCTCTCACCAACGCATTCACAAGTGATACGCCTCTCTCAAAAATAGACTAATTAACTCTCTTTTTTTGTTGTTGCTATTGTTTTTTCTGTTTTTGTTTCCTGTAGCCTTCTCGGGCGTCGACGCGGTCAATCATGGGGTGTGGCGCCACAAAGGCGGACATTGGGTCACGTGGTGTGTTCTCCAAAGAGTATGATATTGACATGCACAGTCCTTATGTTTCCTCGGGAGGCTATGATAGAGATGACTATAACAGAGACGAAGCGTACTGCTCCGCAGCACCGGACAACAATAATCCCAAGCGCGTTGGTTTTGGCTTTCGGCAGGCAAATGTCGTGGCGAATTTCCCATCTCGAGGCACACGAGAGGTAGGCCACGCCGCGGGTCTGGCACTGACCTCAAGCGAAGCCTCTGTGGCCCAGGACTACCCCATGCCAGTAGACATGAGTGATTGGCTGCGTACTCGCGACGGCAATGGCTCACCCTACGCGCAGAGGGAACATGAGAACGCGTCAGGGCAGGGTGCAGTCGCGCGGTCTCGCGACGCGGGTGGTGATGCCGTGGCTGGTTGGGGGGACTACTACCAGTACGCGGCTGAGGCGAGCGATCGCACGCGGTCGGGGCAGTGTCTGCAGAGCCTTCCTAGCATCGTTCCGGACGCAGAGCTTCTCCTACAAAAGGAGAAGTACAAGCAATTCACCTTGTATACCATTGGTGCCCTGTCCGGCACGCAACTCACGCTGCCTTTTGCAGATGTGACCGCTGAGCAACCTCGGCGTGAAGCTGCCGTCTCGCCCTCCAAAACAAATCCCGAGCTGCTCACGCGCAAGGAGACCACAAGTGTCACTGGCTTCAATCGCAACACGGACAAAACCATTTACAACATCGCAGCACGCTGGCCCCTGTCATCGCCCAGTGATGCCGCGCTGACCAAGAAAATCACGTATGGACTCGATGGCTACCTTGACATGGTGCGTGCCCCTTCCCAGGCCACGCTTCACCCGGAGACCACGGCGCCAGACGTCATCGCTGCGCCGCCTCTCTTGGGGCCTCAGTACAAGGCCTTCCATGGCAGTGCCCCACACACGCGTGATGTGCCGGACAGCGCGAAGCAGCCTCTGCTGCTCCAGAGCTCAGGCGACACCGCTACTGGCGCCTGTGACGTGTCAACGGCGGTATCCTTGTCGGCGCTTACCGCGTCTATAGATCCCAGCATGGGCTCTTGCGCGCAGCCACAGCAGACCAGCCTTATGCAAATCATGAGCACCGACTTTGATGAAGCCAAAAAGCCAACGCCTGCCCTTGAAGAAGCGGTCAGAAGCGCTCCAGCGGAAGGCGTCCCTGAGCCGTCGTCACCTGTCACATTTGTCGCCGCGGCATCGCCACCAGCGCCACAAGGCGTGACGGTGCCCATTCTGACACAGACGGAGTCTAAATCGCCGTGTGTGGTCGTACAACCAGCAGGCAGGATCTCTACACTCCCCGTGCCGCCTACCGGCGGAATTCTCACATCTCCAAAGTCTGACGCGGCGAAGCACGGGGCCATCACAGCCTCCACTTCCAGTGCACCCGCGGCGGCGGCGGTGCCTCTGAATCCGCTGCCCCCACTACCAATGACAACACCAAATACACCCACACAGAACCAATCTCACACTGCACCGGCAGGCCCATTCGGGATCGCGCCTGCACAGTACAACACCGCCCGTATGCCTGCACTGCGAGCCGTGGTTCCACCGAACAGCGGCGCTGCGGCGGCACGCACGGCACTGAATGAATCTCTTCGCCCAGGCACGCACGCGTACCGCGCTGAACATGCACGTCAATACGTGGCGAACAACCAGCACTGACAAGAGCTGTAATGCTTTCTCGGCAACCGCGATCTCGGGAATGGCGAAGGGGCGTGTTTGGACGTGGTGGCGGCGAACGCCTTGATGTTGGGCTCCACACAGAATGATAACCTTTTTTTATTTTTCATTTTTTTGTTGCCCTCTCTCCTCACTTGATATTTATTCATTTTGACTCCACAGTTCTACGATGGCTATTGTCTTTTCATGCGCGAATCCTCCCTTTGGTATATTTTATAGTTTTTTATTTTATCTTTGATGGACTTAATGACTGGTCCACTTTTCTCCTCCATTTTCTTTTTTTGTCACCGCGGCCGCATCTACGTGATGCCATTAGCGTCGTGTATTGTTCTCTTTTATGTGCGTGTCTGTTTGCACGTGTGCGTATGTGTTTGTGTACGCGCGGCGAGGACAACTCCCGTTACATAGGGCCCATTGTCAGCAAGCCTTTCTCTCCACGTAGCACCGTAGCTGTCACTGAAGAAGCGAGATAATTTTTGGCTGCAGATCAAAGCACCACTGACCATCTCGTACGGTTCAACGTCATGTCATTATGTTCAAGTGTGGCCTCGCGGAGTGATCGCTGTCTCCCGAGTAGGCTGTGACTCTGGTACCAAAACAGTACCCTTTCTGTTTCACGCCCACCGTGTTTGACAACTGGGACTCTCGTGATTGTTCTGCTCGAGACGCAATGGTCTTTGGTGGGCACCGTCGCCGAGCCTCCAACTCAACTCGACCGATTCTTCAGCGGTCTGGTTTGTGTTCATGTTTCATTTTTGTTTTTTCTTTTCTATCATTGATCTATGTGATCATCGTTACGTTTGCTGTTCTTCTTTCAGGTGGCTCTTCCGCGGTCCCACAGTTTGTGAATAGCACTTCCTCATCTTATCCCTTGGTGCCTCATTGTTTTTTTTGTTTTCTTTTATCATCCTTCCGTCAGCTGGAAATGGATAACTCGATGGAACAGGACTGTTTTATGTCTAAGAACTCTCCTTTTTTTTTCTTTTTTTTCTTCTTTTTTTAATGCTTTTCTTCAACTTTTTCTCTCGTTTTTGTGTGTTTTACTACCTCTTTTCTCTTATTTTGGATGCATATCCAGCTTGCAACACGTCGTACACTCATAGGTGCGTTAACCTCTGTTGGTATGAGACAGTGCCTGAGGGCCTCGTCACCCCTCTTCGTTTCTGTTGATTGATTCTTAATTTCACGTTCACCCAGTTACACTGGAGGTAGATCTCCAATTTCGAAACCCAAACAGCAAAACTAGTTGGCTAACAGGCATATTGCAGACGACAAGGTCGACAAGCACTTCCCTGCTTACCTCCTCTCCCCCCTCCCCGTCTCATCTCAATCTCCCAGGAGACAATGCATCCGCTGCGCGTGTCTTTCCGCACTTCAGATCGTTATACACGGCAGATCCAGTGAGACAATTTTCGTCACACGTGTGAC
>JASANS010002081.1:0-15739 GCA_030849605.1 Wallacemonas sp. 195SL | reverse complement strand
GAGGCACATCAGCGCAAGGTTCTTGAGGAGGCCAATAGAGCCGCCCTCCGGCGTCTCCACGGGGCAGATGTAGCCCCACTGCGTGCAGTGCAAGTTTCGTGGCCGCGTCGCTTTACTGGACGCGGCGATGGGATTCTGAATACGGCGCAGGTTGCTCAGCGAAGAGGAGTACGTGAGGCGATTCAGCGTCTGCGCGACACCCGTCTTGATGTTTCCTGTCTTGAGGTCTCCGAAGTTGCCCGTCGCCAGGCAGCGGCGCAGACCGTCAGAGATGAGCTTGCTGTGCAGAATGCGCGAGACTGAAATGACGCCACGACGGTTGTTGATGGAGTCCTGCAGCGTCTTGTTCATGTTTTTACGCACTTGCGCGAGGAACATTTGCAGCTGGAATGTCAGCAGGGGGCCCGCGACGTCGATGCGCTTGTGACCAAGGAAATCGCGATCGGTGTCATCACGGCGTCCCAGAGCAACGAGCAACAGCTTGTGCACCATGTAGCCGATGAAGAGACACTTGCCGCGGTTCGCGGAGGGGTCGGTGCCCATGTGCGGCAGCAGATCACGCATGAGCAGACCCTCCGCCTCACGCTGAAGGTTCTCGCGACTGTCTTGGCGGCCGAGACGGTTGCCGATGAACGCCAGCGCGTCGTCGCGGGTGAAGATTTCGAGCGACGAGGCGTCCTCCACAGAGCCGCGCAGCAGCTCCAGCATGGCAGCGTCCTTCAGATCGGGCACCACGGTTTGCAGAATCTCCTTGTCCGAAACCATGTCCATGGCACGAAACAGAACGAAGAGTGGAATCGTCTCATCCATCTGTGCCACGCGGCACACCAGATTTTCGAACCCGCTGCCAGGACCACGGCTCTTGTATTGCATAATGATTTGCAACGTGCGTGGCTTGTTCAGCGACCCCTCGACAATGGACTTGACTTCACAGAGCAAGCCTTTTTGCCGCGAGAAGGAGTAGACGTGGTTGGCGGCTTGACGCTCCTGCGCAATGAGCACCTTCTCGGTACCGTTGATGACAAAGTAGCCTCCTTGGTCGTGCGGGCACTCATTGAGGCGGGGCAGCTCATCCTCATCCTTACCCTGGAGGTTGCAGCGCATCGACTTGAGCATGATCGGGATTCGGCCCAGCTCGACCTGCTCGGACGTGGTGCGGCAGGGCTGGTCCTCACCGGGACGGAAAAACTGCACGTTAAGAGCCACCTGCGCCTGTGCGTCGTACGTCATGTCACGAAGGCGGCACTCGTTCGGAAACAGCGGCGGAAGCTGCCCACGCGCGTGCCACGAAACCTCGTGGGACGGGTTTCCAATCACGACGTCCTCGAGTGTGATGCGCGGCTGCAGCGGTGCGTCCTCCATCGACACACCCGGCTCATACTGTTCATCCTGACGTGGGATGACCACAATATCGCGCACCATGCGCGGAATCCGCATGAGAAAGTCGTTGTAGGAGTCCAGCTGCTGGTGGACGAGACCTTTCTCTCTGAAGAACGAGGAGATGATCTCCCAGATATCCTCGCTGTCGAGCTCGTTGCTGACATCGTCCTTTGCGTTCAGGTGCTGCGGCGCTTCCTCTTCCAGCGCCACGGGCTCGTTGAGCTGGAGAAGCAGTTCGTCGTCCATTCACGCGTAACAGGGCAAGTGGAACACGACTAGTGCAATACAAGTGAAAAACAAAAAGGAAAGAAAGACAACAGAAAGAACTTACTATATTCTGCGGACGTCCAGAAAATCCAACAATGGATCAAGAGACACACACCAACGGCGGGGGAGAGCGAGAAAGAGTGACAGAGAGAGGGAGAAAAAAAAAGATATAATGAAAATACATAGAGAGGCGGAAAGTGCTACACTTCACCGCAGTGGCCGTTAGGCACGCGCAATATGCGAATCGCGCTCACAAACATTGCACTGGACAAACGAGGGCGCATGGCACGCCTGCAATGCACAGATAAACTACTAACGATACTTTGATGTCAATCTATCACCTTGGATAAACGCACAGGCAACAAATAAAGCAGAGGAAAAAAAAACAGCAATTCCGATCACGGCGATGCATCCCTTCCGAAAGTCGGGGCTCACGGGACAGACTGCCGCACAGCGGTAAGAGCAGCACAAATGGCGTTGAGACGACTGGTGAGAGATGCGCGGAGATTGCCTTCAGCAACCTGGACGATACGCTCCTGGTCCGTGAGTTCATCCATTTTCCTCCGGATGGAGAGCTCCAATTCATCAAGACGCTTCCGCAGAAGTGCGATCGAGGCCTTGCGTTCCTTCTCTTCATCAGCCTGGCGCTCCAGCTGAGATGTGAGTGCCGCGCGCTGCTGGTTCACCGCTCGCTGCTTGGCTGCCAGGCGGTCCTGTTGTTCCCGTAGCTGCGACGCGTAGTGACGCTGCGCATCGTCCGCCTCCGCACCTGCCCGCGCGTCGGTCAGCTCATCGCGCGCCAATTGCTTTTCCTCGGCTTGCATTGACTCTTCCTGCGCCGCGATAGAATGCAGCGAAGCCAGCAGCACAGACTTGCGCTCCAGCCCTCGTCGTCGCCGCGCTGCCAACTGGGTCTCCGACTGACGCAGTTTATCCTCCTCCCACTTGAGACGTTCTTCCTCCTCGGCAAGGCCGACGAGTGCGTTGTTGAGCGACCGCCACACGGCACCCGACTGTTGCATCTCAGAGGAGTTCGCAGGGTCTTCCATAACCGGCTCACTTTGCGAATTATTGCGGAGATTGTTCCACGTGGGCACAGATGATGCAGCTGCCTGCCGCTCTAGGAGGATGCGGGAGCGGAGCTCTTGAATACGCGCTTGCTGTGCGGCATAGTAGTCCTGGTATGTGGCGTCCATGTTTACGCTGTCAATGTCGATCTATTTCAGTTCACATCGAAACGAACGAATCTGCGCGAGTGGCGACAACGACCACTAAAAAAAGGGGGGAAGACAGAAACACGGATGAAAAAAAGTGATTGTACCTAAGACACACTACAGTCGCGAGCGTGGGAAAGAGGAGAGCGAGGGGCCGAATGTGTGCATATCCTGGGTAGACCAGACAGTCACGATCTGCGATGGTGACGGTCAGTACTGCACGTCAGTGCTAAATTTAAAAGCAGTGTGAAGCATCCGTCGAACGAGTGCTGAAGGGCGGTTCCATATTCGTTTTTTATTCTATCATGAGTAGCAAATGAGAGCGAAAGCAACACCTTTTGAAAAAAAAAAAAGCCGGTTGTGATGCCACACAATCCAGTATGTATAGCACAGATGTCACTGCTTTTGTTTAGCGCCGGCACGGACAGCTGGTCTTGTGTGCGGCTCTGCGTTCTCGGAGGAGCTCTCCCATTCGTCGTCTGGACTGTGAACTGCGTTTGCCTTCAGCTTCCCCGTGTGCAATGCTGCACTGCTGGATGCACCACGGCCGTGGACCAGTCGTGCGTACAAGAAAAGTGTGGCGGCAAGAAGAGAGACGCAGGCCGCGCTCATGTACAGAGCGAACAGACCTCCCGACAAGAGAAGGAAACTCAGCAGCGGATACTGAAGTAGATAGTACCGCACGCCAGACAACTGCACCATCGAGAACAGGTGTGCGCGGGACAGTTTCAGTCGGCTGTCACCACTTTCTAAAAGCTGGTACACCGTGAAGTTCACCGCACGAAGCCTGGCCTGCACCGCAGTCGGCGGGGCGAAGCGAGAGTAAAGATCGATGGAGACGGCCACCTCGCGCTGAGAAAGGAGTGGCGGGAACGTCATGCCATCCTTGGACTCGAGCAAGTAGTAATGGGCGATCTCGTACAGACGCACTGGCACGTAGAACCACAGTCTCAGCACCTTCAGGGAAATCTCCATGAGAAACAGGCGCTCTTTGTCACCCGTCCGCACAATGACAGAGTGCACCTTGGTAAAAAGAACGTTGAGAGTGCGGAGAGGCTGTGGTTTGTTGGCAGCATTGGCGTAGAGCATCTGGGACTCCACAACGACGCTAACGTCGCGTCCGT
The DNA here is from genome assembly GCA_030849605.1 of Wallacemonas sp. 195SL. Lineage (NCBI taxonomy): Eukaryota > Euglenozoa > Kinetoplastea > Trypanosomatida > Trypanosomatidae > Wallacemonas > Wallacemonas sp. 195SL. The sequence goes on along the minus strand of JASANS010002081.1, from coordinate 11,754 downwards.
GTTCCTCTCTGGCAAAGACAAGCTGCAGCTGCGCCGCATACGTGCCCTTGCCGTTGAACATCGGTGAAGGGCTGGTGAAGAGGCTCTCCACGTCCACCGTGCCGTCCTTCGAGAAGACAGCACGCCGAGAGGCAGACGGGATCAGCAGTGTGCTTGTGCCGATGATGCTTTGCGCGTACTGGCTGAGGAAGGACAGCCGCATCTTCGCCGCTTCCGTTTCCAGGTACTCCATTGCCGGGGAGAGGCGGGGAGCTGGTGCGTTCCACGCGGGAAAGGAGCTGTTGCCTGGCATCGGCAAAGCGGGGCTGGGCTGGACGGTGAACTGCCTCACTTCGTCTTGCACACTCGAAAGGCGCCAAGGCTCTGTGAACAGTGACATGACGTTGATATCCAGCGTATGCAGCTGGTTACCCGGCGCGTTCACCACGAGAAGGTAGCGCAGTGTCCCCGCGGAGACGGCGGCGAGGGCCATGCACGAGAGCACGGTGCAGCACAGCACGACCACAAACACGACAAGCGCGGCGTACACAAGAAGCGCGCGTTTTACTAGCTTTGTGAGGGTGGGCTTCCACACGTCGAAAGCGTGGCTAATTGCACTTACGGTGTCGCACGCAGTTGCTGAGACTTGTCCAGTCACAGCACGGCGAGCAGCCGACAGCTGGCCGCAGTACCCGCGGATGATGGCGCTCAGCCGTTCGAACGGTCTCATAGCCTCGGTGATGTAATGATTCGTTGTATATATTCCTTTTTGATGAGAGGTTTGCGGACGGATCTGTTCCTGTTTGGCTGCTTGTTCGTGTTTGACCTCCGAGAAAGGTGAGAAATGCAGGGAGAAAGGGAAGGTATTACGCAGCGAAAAAGGAGGAGCGTTGCGTGATAAGCAATGGGTGGAGAAGGGGGCGGGGGAACATAGGAGCGGCCTTTGACAACAACACATGGAGTTGATGTGAAGTGGGCATTGCAGACTCTTTTTTTTTTTGTGTGTGTATGTGAAGCCACACCTTAGTAGCAATCGTATTGATTTTGAACCAGTTCCGCCTCATGAAAGCAAACAAGCACGGTGACAGCCGTGCGCAATTCGTGAAGGAAACAAGTAAACAGTCATGCTGGGAAGCTGCCGCCACGGTCACATTGTGACTCTACCCTTCACCGACTGGCGTTCAAAAAGGACAAGACACGCCGCACATCTGTCTCGCTGATGGTACGCGTCAGTAGCGCGTGGGAGTACACCCGGAGCTGATCCGGTGGCAACTGCACAGGATTTGACTGCCATTGCGCCACAATGCACTCACGGGTGCAGAGGTCTGTCAGGATGTCCTGCAGGAGGTTGTCCAAGGCCGCCGCGACGGGCGGTGCTGCGCATCCGACATTGGCCGATTGAGAAGCCAAACTGGAGTAGATGCAATGATCGCGGCTGATCAACGTCTCGGCAGCCGCGAAGCAATCGCTCAGAGCAGAATCACAACCGGTTGCCGCCGTCGGATCGTCTCGCTGCAGCTGCTGGGTAGCACGCGCCAAACGTGGGAGGAGGGCTGACCATCGAGACGGAATCAGCTCCAAATACTCAGAGAGGATTGTCTCTTTGAGCAGCACCGATGTCTCTGCTTCCATCATTCTGTGTGTGCACTACGAAGCGTGAGAGCACGTCACAGCGGAAGAGCCAGAATGCAACCGAGAGTGGAGAGGAAAACATAAAGGAAGGTGTTAAGGAATTCATGGAGTGACAGATAAATAGAGAGAGACTGGATAATATGGCCCCATGGCAGTCCGCAACGGTGGCTTGCTTAGTCGCACCGGCGGTGGACACACGTGTTGGCCGCGGTGTTCAAGTCTTTATTGAGTATTTCGTGCATGTCTCCCTGTCGCGTGTACATGTAACCCTGTACAACACGTGGGCGGCACCGCGCCGTACATGGCATTGCACAGGAGACATTTCCGCGTCAGTGCCGTATTTCTAGCACTCGGCGCAATGGGGAAGATAGCACCTTGTTCCCGTTCGAACGGCGAAACACGGAGAGGATACGGGGAGCCTGTCTGCACCGTCCCTTTCTTGTTGTTGAGTGTGTGTGTGTGTATTGGTATTGAGTGTTTCATTAGTGGTGGTTGTAATTATACGAAATCAGCTCCGCACCGCACAGCCTCGCGCCGGAGACGACGACAGAGCGCAAGGTGAGGTGTGAGCGATTAGATTAAGAAAAGAACACGAGTAGACAGCCTCACGCCCGGAGTGCGAGAGCGGACACGCACCACCGCGCTGGCAGCGGAGGCACAGAAAGCGAAGCCAGGATGCTTGCCTGTTTTTTTTTCTTTTTATTTGCCCTTTGTCGGCTTGATGCGTTTTGTCCCACGACCCTTCGAGGCCTTGCGACTAGCTGCGAGGCCACTAGAGCGTCCGATCTTGGGGGGCGGGACGCTGACCTTGAGACTCTTGGCAGCCGCCGCTTCTGGCTTAGCTGCCTTGGCGCTGTCCTGGTGGCCGTCCTCTGCACGTTGGCGCTTCTCGCGCCGACTCTGACCGTGACGTGCGTCGTCCTCCGCCGCATCCACGACCTTTGTGATCGAGTCCGACAGCTTCTTGAGCTTGCAAACGTAGAAACCGTCCATGTTGTGCACGTGGGGGAAGTAGCGGCGAGAGAGCTCGAGGCTGTCGTGGTACCGATGATGACGGTACTTCGTGAAGCCGGGACGACCGAAAGGGAGACCCATCTCCACCACCTCCACATGCCTACGCCGAAGGGCAAAGTCCACAATCGCTTCGTCCTCCTCCACGAGGAACGAACAGGTGGAGTAGACGATGTAGCCGCCTACTTTACAGGCATCAATGGCGCTCAGAAGAAGCTGACGCTGCAGTTGAGACGATCGTTGGACGTCTTCGTAGTGCTTGCTCATCTTGATGCTCTTGTCGCGGGAAATAATGCCAGTTCCGGTGCAGGGAGCATCGAGGAGGATGCGATCGAAGTTGCGCATCACCTTTTCGTAGCCCGTGCCGTCATAGTTGGTAACGATGCAATTTGTGACACCGAGACGCTGCAGGTTGGCATTCAACGATTTGCAACGCGCCTCACTGACGTCGTTGGCGAACAGCACACCAGTGTTCTTCATCAGCTGTGCAATGTAAGTCGTTTTACCGCCTGGCGCGGCGGACATGTCCAAAATGCGCTCGTGCTCCTGTGGGGCCAACGCCATCACTGGCAAAAACGACGCCGCGGCCTGGAGCATGTACTGTCCAGCCAGGTATTCAATGGTACCCGCGATGGGCACGTTGGACTCAAACACCTGAAGGCCCACTTTGGACCACTTCTCTAGCGGCTCGATGTTCATGCCACGCTTCACGAGTGCCTGCACCAAGTCGCGCCGCTTCGCTTTGAGTGTGTTGACGCGAATCGTCGTAGGACGGGTCTTCTCCATCGCCTCGAGAAAGTCAACCACTTCGCCTGGTGGGAACATCTGCATGATGGCGTCGAGCAGGAAATCGGAGTATTCGTAAAGCTCCTGCAGGTCAGCCCGGAGAAGGTCAAGGTACTCGGTACGGTTACGCTCCTCTTCGCGCTCTTCGCGGAAGTTGGTCAGCACGCGGACTGTTTCCTGAATGCGATCCCGCAGCTCCTCAGCGGTATGGGTTTGTCCAAGAAGCTGCACCTGCTCCGTGTCTTGCAGAGGTGTAGACTTGTCCGTGCGCGTGTGAATATCTTCCTGTTGCTCAGCATCGGCCAGCTGCCTCTGCGCAAGCATTCGGCGGCGCAGCTTTGCGGCCTTGACCTCAAAGTCGTCGTCGTCCTGAACGTCGGCGTCGAGGTCCTCTTCGTCTTCCTCCTCATCGAGGACGTCCTCAAATTCAATGTCGGAGCCCTGTTCCTGTTCCTCCGTGTAAGACACCTCCTCGCTCATCTCGTCTTCAGAGCCATCATAGACCTCTTCCTCTTCCGACGATTCCGACTCCTGAGGGGGAGGCGGCGCCTTTTGACCACGACGTGTGTTCGCCATTGATGGAATACCAACGTATAGCTAAAGAGAGAGAGAGAAAAAAAACAGAACAGAAATAAAAGAAAAGGCAGATTGAGAGAGAGGTGCAGTGAATTGAGTAGTGTGTGCATCGGGTGGGGGGGGGGGGGGGGTCACAGGTCCACACACCGAGCAATGGCATCACTGTCTGTCAGTCGGGAACACAGCTGGCAAGGTGATAGAGAGGGTGCCCAAATACACTCGATAGCGATCTGCTCAAAGAGTACCATCGGTCTGGAGGGAATACGCCTCACACTATTGTCAATTGAATAGCGGCAAGATGACACTCACCCTGGAGCGGCCACACGGTGCATCGCAAATCGCAGGTACCAATAGGGGGCTCACTGCGCCTACGCAAAGCGCGCCTGGGTCGCGGTAGGGACGCTTCTTTGAAAACTCCTTCGCTTCATCGCGAACGACTCACTCATTCGGTCTCGTTCGCAGAGCGGGAGCCTCGCATTTGTCGTTGCTAGATTTGTCGCGATCAATACTGCTATATCTCCGTGGCAGCCATTGTGAGTTACGCGGATGATTAAACAGTGGTACTTATACGATTATTCGGGCAAAACACTTCACAGGCACACACAAAAACAATCTGTGTATCGCTACGTTCACTGTTCTTTGGTGATAGAGAACGACTTGGTTTTATTATCTTTACCACACGAGGCGACGAGGGACTGGCCGACATACGTCACATCAAGCACGCCGTCGGTGTGTAGAGTGTCTTGCGTGAGCAGGGCGGTGTTGGTGCAGCGCAGGTCGTACACGCGAACAGTTGAGTCCTCGCTTGAGGTGGCAAACAAGCTACCGCCGCTGTGAGGCGCGTCGCCCTCTGCGCCGTTCCACAGCCACGCCACGTTGTACAGCCACTGGCGGTGGCCACCAAAGGTGCGGACCACATCCTTCTGGCGGGTGTCGTACAGGCGTGCGCGGTTGTCTGTGCACGCCGTCAGCAGGAGATCGGCTTCAGCGGCCGCAGGCTTCACGGCGATACCATTGATAGGGTGGTCGCCCTTAAACTGCGACTCCATCTGCGCGGCCTCGACGTTGAGGGTCTTGATGGTGCCGTCCAGGCCAGCTGAGTAGACCAAGGCGGCACCTTTTGCCTCTGAAAAGCGGCAGGCGAGAACGGGACGCGAGTGGTCGCTGAAAGTGACCAAGGGTGGCTTGGCGGATGGCAGAGAGTCACCGCCAGACAACTGGCTCCACTGGAACACCTTCATTGTGGCATCCCACGAGGCCGTGGCGACAAACGCGCCGTCCTTCGAGATGTGGACCGAATCAATGCCGTCCATGTGAGCCTGCACACTTCCGAGGAGTTCCATTTTAGACCCAGAATGGTCAAAGCGCCACGCGGCAATGCTGCCGTCTTTGCTGCAGCTCACGCACTCAAAGTCGCTGGTCGCTGTCGAAGCGCCACGTGTGCGCTTCTTGCCTCGCTTGGCTTCTGCAGACTCCTTGGCACCTGTCCGTGGCGCCGGCACGATGGGGTGAACGCACACCTCCTTCACGCACGCCTTGTGAAAGGTACCGAGCGCTAGGCAGTTTTCTCCGTCCCAGAGACGCACACAATGATCGTATGAGCCTGTCAGCAGCAGCTCGGCATTGCCAAGGAAGGGGGCACGCACGCTGCTCACCCAGTCGTCGTGTGGCAGCAGCGCTCCTTCTTTGGCTTGCAGAGCGGGCGTGTACTCAATGTTCAGCAGCTCCTCAAAGCTAATAGCGCGGCGCTGCAAGAAGCGTTGCAGGGAAGTGCCAATGTACTCATCGTTGTACAGAAAGTCAAAGCTCTGGCCTTCGATCCCGAGGACACTTTGAACCAAACTGTTCAGCCCGTCCGGGAGCACGGAGAGAGGTACGGAGTACGTCTGTTCTGGCATGTGCTGCGAAAACGTGGTGGTATAAAAGGTGACAGGGACGCTGCCAGACGCGGCCGCCGCATCCACGCCTGGGCCATCCGCCGGGCTAGTTGACGTCAAGCCGGAAACAGTCTTCTTTGATTGACTCATTCGTTTCATCTGTAGGTGTGTGTGTGTGGGGGGGGGGGGGCGGTTTACAAGAGGAGCAGGGAGAGAGGTCGAGATGAGGTAATGATATGGGTGAGAGCAAGAGAGTGAGACAGGCCGCAGGAGAGGAGGAGGGGGGGGGGGGGGCAGAAAAGCAGCGCGTCATCGATGACGGTTGGAGACAGGACAAAGAGAAGCATGGCGCTAGGAACTGGTTGCGGTGAACTACACCTTCACCGTACGCCATGGGATGCGAACGTGTAGACGTAGCACCAAAAATGAGCAGCCACGGCTAGAACGAGGCAAATAACATGACGATGAACATGATAATTATGAGTTGTGCACAGCAGCGGAATCAGTACCTGATGTGACAAGAACAACAGATTCCCGGTGCGCCTCTCTTTGCCACAAAACACAAAGCACAAAGAGAGTCGGAGAGGTGCACTGCTTAGTGTGAAATAGGATAGCAACAAAAAGGTGCGGGTAACCCACGAGTGTTTCGTGCCACTCAAGGCCGACGTCCTTGCGCAGTCGGAGGCTCCGTGGGTTGCGAAAAGGAGACGTTCTGGTACAGGATGAACATCGACAGCGTGAGAAAGAACGCCAGCATGATCCAGATGGCGACGTCGCCTCTGCCTGCGGTGCGATTTTGATGAGGGCGCATCAGAAGGGATGGTTAACAATGTGCAATGACCTGGGATCGCCGAGTGAAGAATGTGGGTGAGACAGAGATGGTGAGAGGGAAGGATGAATGATCGGGCATCAAACTGCAGTTGCTAGATGTGTCGGGCGGGTGGTGCCTTCGCACGTGATGTGCATGTTGTCTATTTCTATTTCACAGGCTATTCAGTGCTCCGCAATGAAAAACGGGGACCCGCAGACCCCTGCGATACGCGCGTCACTTGTCCTGGCGTGGCCATTGAATCATCCGCGTTGCCGGTGTCATGTTTCCTAAATATGAAGAGTTCTGTTGAGTGTTTTAAGTAGCAGTATTAGAGCAGTATTTAGGAAACCAACAACAAAAAAAAGGAGGTGGAAAAACAAAACACAACACGTTTCATAGGCAGCGTCAGGAGTTTGGGAGGGGGGCCCCACTGACTTGCCCGGCACAATCGTTTTTTCAAGGGCGTGTCAGGCCGGCTGCAGAGAGTAAGTGGAGCGTGTCTACGAGTGAAACTGCGTCACATTTTCCAAGGAACTCATCACCGCACATCGGACTGCCCAGGACACATGTCAACCCTGAATCGACTGTGCAGCTCTCGCGCTCTTTAAGAAAAAACAGACCTTCTCTCGGGGAGGACTGCGTGCCACACGTCAAGGTGGCCAACGCGAATGTAATATCACCTTCACAGGCCTCAGCAGTCTTCTCGTTGCGCTCGTGGGGCAAGAGGGCACACTCATTTTCACCGATAGACATCCGTCCGTTGCAAACGAGAGAAGAAGAGCTCATCTCTCGCAGGCGAAGCACTGCCCAACCGTACGTACTTCCCACCTGAGGAGCGGGCAGTGGCGACTCAAATGTGAAGGCATCCTTGCCGTGAAAGAGACCACGGCGTACGTTGGGGGACACGTCTGTCAGCAAGTCATCGAGAGGCACAAGTACGACATCCTCCACACGGGTGACAAGAGGACGACCTGCAGCGAAAAAAGAAACACTGTTCGTGTGAGCGTCAAGAATGGCGAGCATCCGCTTGGGTGTGCTGGGGACAGCAGAGACGGCACCTGACAGAAAACGGTGAGAAAAGATAAGCAACACAAAGCCCGTTCCAATAGCGCCTGAGCTTCTGGTTTCAGCGAGTCGTGTGAGGCTAATGATGAAAAGCGAAAGAGAAGATTGTGGCTACGGAGGAAGGGGGATCGGTGGTGCTTATTGGGGTCAGTGGTTGGCAATCGCAGCCGTTGCCGTCAGCAGTGTGTGGAATGCTCGGCGAACACCAAGTGGTCGTGCGTCTCTCTGGGCAGGACACCAAGTGGCACACACAAGCCTTCAACTGTGACTGCAGCATGTCACTCTACCGTGCCTGTACACAAGCAAAGAGGGAGAGAGGGCACTGCCGTGTGTTTTCCTCTCCATGTCTTTTTTGTTTTGTTTATGCAGTCAGTTATCACTGTGTAGCTATTGTTGGCGCAATCGAGGCAGACTCGTGCAGCTCTACTGCCTACCACTTGAGGAACAGATCCGTGACCAAAAAGCACACGCCAAGCTCCTTGCGTGGTGGCGGGGTGCTCATCAGTAGCGTCAGGCTTTTCGGGGACACACTGAGCACGAGAGCGAAGCTTGTGATCACGCAGCGTCGAATCTGCTTTTCCTGCTCCCCGTATGGGATGGGCTTCAGTGTGCCGTCGGGCAGCGCTTCCTGCTCGGTCGCGGAGCTGACCGCCAGAATGCGGCCGCGCAGGTCCGTGTCCTGGATGGTCAAAAAGGTCACCTGAGCGGGGTCGCCCTTCCGGCCAGCACCTGCCGCAGCTTCGTCGTCGTCATCCATCATCGGCATCATGGTAGACATGGCACTCTGCTGCGCCGCACCCACCATGGCAAGACGAATGTGTGCACTTTCCAGCACCACCTGCGCAGGTTTGATGGCAGAATAAGGAGTGACGCCAAAGTACTGCATCCAGCGAAGTCGCGCCACCTGTGCAGGCGGGTACGGTTGCACGTAGTCAATCCCATCCACGAGAAACAACCTGAACCGGAGTCCTTGGTCAGTCACGAGTTCGGCAGGCGGCACGAGCGCTTTCGATGCAGCGATCATCTCCGCCTTGTTGTGCTGTAGCACATCTGCCGTCGGCCCACTGAAGTCAGGGGAAGGGTACGGGTAACCGGAGCCACTGCCACGGGCGTCGCGTTGCCAGCTGGGCACCGCTGGCTGCGGTGGCGGGGGTGGGGCGGACACCGACGCAAACGGAACGGCAGGCTGGTTCGTGAATCGCTCGCGAGCGCGTTGCGCGATCTTGGAACGGAGCCATCCACTCTGCACGACAAACACGTGGTCAATGCTTGCCTCGAGCACGACGTCGAGCAGCACATCGACGGGATTCGTTTTGCGAGCGGCGCCGCTGCGCTCGTGCCGGCCCTGGGCTTTGGCTGCAATCAGTTCCTCCTCTTCCGCCTCGGCAGCGTCGACGGCGGCCTTGCTTACCACGCCGTAATCGAGAAACAATCCGCCAACACGGCACCGGTCATTACGCGCCATCTTCTCCAATCCCACGTCCGCCAGTTGACGAATACCGTGGTGGTATAGGCCCGGGTTGGCATCACGGTCCGGCCCGGCAAACAGGTGGAGCCCGGGGTAGAAGGAGAGACCCTCTTCCGCGTCCATGCTGTACTGCATGTGGTACAGCCCCAATGTGCTCGGATAGGTAAAATGAGGGTGCTCAATCGCACCATCGAGAAGCAGAGGCTGGTAGCCAAGGCGCACGGCGTACTGCATGAGGAACTGCACCCATGTGCTCGTCCCGGCATGCCTGCGGTCACTCACAAAAAGAACGCGTGGCCCCTCGGTGTCCGCTGTGCGGGCGTGCATACGTGCGCCTTCTAGGTGGGAGTGCACGTCTAGCAGCGACCGCATCCACATGGTGCCTGTCGTCGTGACAAACGTGCGCTGCAACACGGCAGGTGGGGCTGACACATGCAGCGTGCAGCCCGTCGGGGTGAAGATGGAAACCGAGGCGGCGGGCTGAAGTCGAACAGGCAGACCTGACGGCAGTTCCACGCCACCGAGGTCGGCCCGCTCTTGGGCACCGTCCTGGTCTCCGCGGGCCTCGTCAAAGGAGGAGAGCAGTGTCACTGTCGCGCGCTGCCCTGGGTCCATCGAGGTCAGAACACGCAGCTCCGCGAACGGCGGCAACGTATACTCGCGATTGAGCATTGAGCAAGATGAAGCACTGCAAGGAATACAGAGTGAAGGAATCGTGCAATCCACACGATGGGTAGAAAACGGTTGAGAGGGGTGGAGGCAATGTTTGAGAAAAGTGCAATGAAAGGAGACGCGGCAGGTACCGGTAAGGCCTTTGGCATGGTGAATGCCGAGCCATTGAAGGAAAATGTGAAGACACTATCGAGTATGGCTACATAAAGCGTATGAACCGAGTGTCTTTCAGCGACTAGATTCACTTTTTAGTTGCTGGAATGAGGTGGCTGTTGGACACGCCATGTAGCGCGGTTTCCTCCAGCCAAACCTCTGTTGTGCGCACCTTCATGACGGGGTAACCCGGGACTCTACACTGTCAGTTTGACTTTGTGTTTAGTACGCTGTGGTGGAATGAGCATTCAAAGCTCATGGCACCAACCTCAAGTGGAGAACCAAAAAAGCACAACAACACACACAGACGCAGAGGGGGACACGCGGTCCGCAACGTGGACTGTCATTGGTAGTAGCGTCGCGGAGGCGGTGCGTGGTGCTCAACGAGCCACGTCTTGTAGCCGTTGGGGAGCGCGGGCATCGCCGCCTCAGGCTGCGGCACAATGTCCTCTTCCACTTCACCCTGTGCATTCACGGTTGATCGGTAGAGTAGGTTCGACTCCTGCAGGACCTGCGCGATCGCTTGTAGCTCCTTCGTTTGATCTTGCAACATCATTTTGGCACGTTCGCGCTGCGCCGGGTCATCCATCTGGCGTCTCAGTTGGGCGATGATTTTGTAGACGTCACCCGTGTCGACGCCGTGCACGGTCGGTGAGGGGTGCAGCGCTGGGAGTGGCGGGAGCACGTACGCCTTCAGCGCCTCCGCTACCTCGTCGACACCATCCTCATCGTCGTCGTCCTCCTCTTCGTCCTCTTCTTCTTCCTCTTCGTCACCTTCATCCTCTTCCTCATCCTCCGCAAGGTCAGAGTTGTCATGGTAGTATTCTGCATCGTCCTGCACCTCTGCATCGTGCGGTGAGGCTACTGCGTGGAGGCCGTCCGATTCGGGAATTGCGGTCATAGCTCGTCACGGTTTAGAAGCTCGGAGTGTGTGAAGTACTTGTCAGCAGTCGGTGGAGATGTGAGCGCCAGAGTGTGACGTGTGAGAGAATCGAAAGACCCTCCGTCATGCGTTGGAGAAGGGAGAGGGGGGGGGCGAGAGGTAAGAGAGACAGACAGAGGGTAGGGGGTCAATGCAGTGATGCCAAGACACGGTCAGTAATGAGAAATCGCAGAAGAGACGCCAAGTGTAGATTGTCAAGGGGGGGGGGGGGGGGAGGGGGGAGTGTGTGCACAGAGCGTGCCGTGCACATTGAGTCACGCCTTCTTTTCGAGGTGACGCTGGAGGTCTGTGGTATGGTGGCGTGGACATTAGAGCAGTCTGCTGAAGCCCCTCACCGCACCAACAGGCGGTAACTTTATAGTCCCCACGAGCAACATGACTGCTGCGAAAACACAGATTTTGATCAATTTTTTTTTCTTGAGGTGGCTCGGCTTTGTTGAGGCCCTACCAGAGCCCATACTTTACATTTCAGAAGGTAGTCATATCGCGAACGAAAGACGAAAAAAAAAACTGAGGTACAGCCTCTCGTGGTCCCAAACAGCACGAACGGGTCAGCAGCTCGCCTTTCCACTGGAGAAACATCACATGGCTTTACTGGTCCTGTGTCACAGGCAACTGTGATTCGACCACCATGCGCTGCACGGCGTCGTGGACTTCCTCGCCAGCGGTGCGGGAGCACTCCAAAAGACGCCCGACAACGAGTGCTAGCCTCTCGCGGGTCTCTTGCAGTTGAATGTCCTCTCGGATGTTCTCAGGCACGGTGCCCTGTGCTTTCGCGATG
>JASANS010002080.1:0-15688 GCA_030849605.1 Wallacemonas sp. 195SL | reverse complement strand
CGGTGGCAAGTGTGCGGCGCACTTGCCTGATGCTGAGTGGGACAAGGCACGTGCGCATTTGTGCGTGCTTGAACTGTGTTTTACGGCGCTGGAAATCAGCTGGTATGAGAGTCGCCCCGCCGCCCCTGATGCGATCAAGCTGTGCCTGCCGAGCGGCACGCTGTCTCGACAAGGCTCCACCGAGGCCTTGGAGGCGATTCGCGTATATTGGGTTGCGAAGCGGCGAGCGTTTGGGGCGACACGTCCTCTGATTCCTGCGCTACACGTGCCTGTGCTGCACGAATACAATGCCATTGGCCCAGAGCCGGGTCTGCTTGGCGATTGTCCGCTGCCGTTCAAGCAGCGGGAATGGTCCGCCCCTGTGATTCGCCGTAAAGCGTACGCGACAGGGGGGAAGGCGTCAGTGAAGGCGGATGAGGAAGCGGCGTCACCACCGGACAGTCATTCACCGCCGTCCTCGGCACGGCCAGAGCTGCTTGGCGCTGTTGAGCTAGTGGAGCGTGCCACGCGGCTAAGCGAGGCTGTCCGCCTCCGCGAGTCTCTGCGTCATCGGCACACGCAGCTCGCTCTCTACGAGCTTGCTTTACTCCGGCAAGGCGAGAAAATTCAACAGACATCTGAAAGCTCATGGCAGCGTCTGCGGCTGGGTCTTAAGCGTGGACACGCGACTGGCAGCTAAGTGACGCAGCTTGCCGAGATGGCAGTGAGTTTTTGCATTTTGGGTGCTTTTTGTTTGTTTTTGTTTTGCTTGTTCGCTGATGTAGTTCTGCGCAATCAGTGTCATTGCTATTATCTGTTTCACACGCAACGACGCCGTCCTCTTGTATTACCCCGTTTACCATGTGCGCCACGTACGACGATCCCAAAGCACATGTGTCGTTTTGTCAGGCTCTCAGCCCCCCCCCCCCCCCGCTCCTCCCTCTGTAGCTCCGATGCGCAGTCCACACTGCAGTTCAGTCGCCAGTGCATCTACCGTCTCACCCTCCTCCCCCCTCTCTCTCCAAACTCCTCCTTCTTCGCTGCACACACACATTCATTTCTTTCCCCCGTTTCCCGTTGTCGGCCTTGACAATGACTCTTCTCGTTGCTTTGAAAGAGAACGACAGCGTATAGCCTACGCAGTTTANTCTTGCCCCCTCCGTCCCCGCTTAGTAGCAGACACAGTGAGACACACACAAAAAAACAAAAAAAATTATGCCCCGTGATACTGCAGAGAAGAAGGGCTTCAAGGCAGCCATCGGGAAGGATGCACTCAAGGCACACTCGGATGCTGTGAAACGCAGCAAGCGTAGCAAGTACACGCCCCTGTCGCAGCACTCCTCAGGAAACCCAATCCACCGCCCTCTCAAGTTCCACGAGCGGAAGCTCTTGAAGAAGCACGACTTTATGCAGTACCCTCAAGACAACTGGCATGAACCGTTTTGTATCACCAAATACCACCTTGAGGACCGCGAGGACTACCGGCGGTACCTGCGACTTGTCGGTCTCATTCGTCAACTTCTCACGCAGCTAAGGTACCTGCCCGCGGACAGCAAAATCCGCATTCAGATCACTCAGCAGCTCCTAGAAAAAACCCACAACATGGGCCTCATCCAAGAGAAGCTCGGTCTCGCCGAGGTGGACAAGATTGGCGTGGAGGCGTTCTGCAGACGCCGGCTGCCCACGGTACTGCGCGATCTGCAAATGTCACCAAATTGCAAGCTCGCGGCGGACGTCGTGCACCACGGCCATGTTCGTGTCGGGACAGTGCAGGTGCGTGATCCCGCTTTCTTGGTACCGCGTGGACTGGAAGATCTCGTCACCTGGATGCCCGGCAGCAAGATTCGCCAGCACGTGGACACATTTAATGCCAAACGCGATGATTTCGAGTACGCGTAGTTTTTTTTTTTGCTACCGCCACGACCATCACATTTGGGCGTTGAAGAACAGCTGCTTAGCTCTCTGTCGCAGAATCCTCTTCACTTGTTGACGGATCTCTGGGAAGCGGAGAATTCCTCGATTAAAGATGATTGTAATAACGTATCTACTTAAACTTCAACCCCACATGCCACACACTGATAATATGTTTTCCACTGAGGCAACCCGTTCCTCCAGGGCTTTGGCATCGTCGCAGAACGCCGTTCTGCTAGTGCCCGTCTATTTGTCACCGTGAAAGCTTTCGCTGTGAGCTGACAAGAAAGCGAGGCCCCCGCTTGTACAACAATGGCTCGTTTCGCCTTTGAAATTACGGTGTTGCCTAACTGTAATTGGCCCCTCGACGGACTTGTTTTGAATCCCTGCAATAAAGTCCGTGGCACACCTCTGCCACTCGTCGCCACGTACCGCAATCTCCACCCTTTTTATTCCCTTTCTCCTTCCCCTTTCTCTCTCTCTCCCTTGTGGCACGTGCTGCAACTAACTAATGTGGGATCAGCAAGAAACTTACAACACCTGTGTCGACACGAGCGGAATAGTTGCTATCTTAAGAGTGCATTGTGGGCGTGCAAAAAGCGTCCACTCGTCCGGCTCTTGCTTTCAAAAGGTCACCGGTCTCATTCCGTAATCTCTCTCGAACCTTGACCTCTCCTTCTTTTTTTTTTTACCCTCATCTTCACATTTCACGTTGTAGCAATACAAGCAGCCGGTGTTGGGACCAGCTAGTGCACATTTTATCTTATTTTGTTCTTTGTGCACTTGCGATTTCTAGATTATACTTGCTTTCCGCATTCCCATTTGTCTCCCTCTCTTCTTCTTTTTTGATTTTTCTTGTACCATTTCATTTCGTTCAATTTTCTTCTTCTTTCGCACCCCATCATCCATCGACACTGTGACGAATCGTTCGTGTTGAGACCATCGTCTTCCTCTCTTTTTTTTGTTTAAAAACAAAAAATAAATAAATTTACAGAGAGTTTCTGTTCTGCTTGTGCATTGGTGATCTTACTGTTGGTCTGCTCTCACCAACAACGTTTCTTTTGTATATTTGTTGTTTGACTGTCACTGCTTGCGAAACAACCCCCCCCCTAATATAATAGCAGTTCTGTCGAAAAAAGCACACATTTCGTTATTTGTCACAAGCACCTCGCGAACGTAAACGCTGAGACGCGATGGGCTGCAAATTGACAACGACGAGGGAAGAAAAAGATGGAGAGGGTCGCATTCATTCGGCCTCAACACCAACACAAGTGGGCGTCTCTCCTCGAGCGCAGTCCGGCTCTCACTGTACGAGCGGCTCTGGCGCACAGGATGCGGAGATGCCTGTTGGGGCAGCACAACGGACAGGGTCGGACGGAGCTGAGACCGTACTCTCGCTGCCAACGGCAAGTAGCTCCTGCGATTTCTCTCCGTACTACGATCCTTTGCCGATTGAGGCAGATGAGCCACCACAGAAACAAAAGCCAAACAAAAAATCAAAGCAGAAGAAAAAGATGCACAACGCTGCATCACTCGATCGGACAGATGTCCTATCTGACACGAGCAGCCGCTACTCCATGTCTATTGAGCGCCAGCGGGAGAGGCAGGAGGCTCCAGAGACACCCTCTAGCAATGGTTCTTTCAACGTGGATCTGGGCGGCACCATCCGCACAGCTAGCAGCAGTGTTGGTCGCAATGGCGACGCAAAACTGGAGAAGAACCATAACCTGTCCGCCAGTCGTTTGGTGAATGAGCACCCCAGCGATCCGATCGCGATGCTGCTCTCACCCCGTCAGCGTACTGTGTCGCTCGCTGAGCAAGCGTCCTCTCTCACGCAGGGCAACACGACACCCAAGACTGGGAAGAAATCAGGCGGGCCACCATCGACGCTGGCGAATGGTGTGCAGAAGAATACGAGACGCTCGGCCACACACCGTGACGACGACGATGAGCTTGTCCTGGCCTGCATGGACTGTGGCATGGACATTTTGGATGCGCGAGCGTCGAAAGTCTGCCCCTTGACAGGCAAGCTCCATCAGTAGGCTACTCCCGACGTTCTCCGCGACGAGCTCCGCGACGAGGCCACACTCGTGCTTCCGTTTCCTTCGCTCTCTTTCTCTTTCTCTCGCTCTCTCTCTTTGGCGTCCTTTTTCGTGTTGCTTTTATGTACCCCTCAACACATGTAAGCACTCGCACGCTCCTACGCATGCACACAGCAAAAATACGAGTTGATTGTACCGCTCGCCTGCTTCCTCAAATGGATTTGCTTGGTATCAACAACATCTGGCGCTGTGAGCGCGTGTGTGTATGCAGGCAGAGAGACAGAGAGAGAGAAAGAGAGAGAGAGAGCTGGGTTTTCTTTGCTTTGAAAGGGAAGTTCTCTGGACGCTAACGGTAGTCGGCGCGCCACTATCCTCCTTGTCGTCAGACCTCTTCCTTTCACCCATTCTTCTAGTGCCAAACTTTGCTGTCTCATATTTTTCTTTTCTTTTGTGTACTCGCAAAATGACATGACGCACCCAGTCGAAAATCATTTCTGAAAGATGAAAACAAAAGCAAACCAAAGCGCATCAAGCCTAGCGACTTCCTTTCCCAACGCGCGTGGCCACGAATCGCAACAACGGACTCGCGAAGAAGTCCTCGCAAGCCACCACGCTACGCACGATCACGTCACACACACGTCGTCCTGTGAGGTGGCCCTCTAAGAGCCTCTTCACGCGACCAACACACACGCACACACACAACGTGCTCGAACGCGCAATGGGCGCGTTACAAAATAGCACCTTCAGTGTACTGCTGCGTTCTTTTGTACCCTTCCCTCTTGCTACAGCGCACATTTTCCTCCTTCCCCCCTTTCCTCCGACCGTCTCACCACTTCTCCTCGCATCATTGCACATGTGGCGCATAAATGAACACGCGAACACGCTGTGTATTGCCGACCCCCCTTCTTCTTCTTTGACATCGTCATTCCGATCCCACATGAACGACGACGACAACAAAAACAATTCTGGTTTATATGCAGCCTTCTTCCTTCATTGCCCAACTCTTTGCGTTCTGCATCCCACTTTGACTTCTCCCACTCACAACAGATTCTTTTCTTTTCTTTTCTTTTTTGTTTTGTTTTTCTTCTCACAGTAATTTCGGGCGTCAGAATGTCAAAGAACGCGCAGGGTGGTGGCGGAAGTCGATCCACTCGTCGGCGTGAGATGGATTTTATGAAGCTGATGCACTCCTCCCACACCGTGTACCCGTCTGAGTCGGTGGGTGAGTTCTGGGTAGAGTTCAACGGTCCGGAAGGCACCCCCTATGAAGGTGGTGTCTGGATGCTGCATGTCCAACTCCCGGAGAACTACCCATTCAAGTCGCCATCCATCGGGTTCACCAATCGCATTCTGCACCCTAACGTGGACGAGGCCAGTGGCAGTGTGTGCCTCGACGTGATCAATCAGACGTGGACACCAATGTACGAGCTGCAAAATATTTTTGATGTGTTCATGCCACAACTACTTAGATACCCCAATCCGGCAGACCCTCTGAACCCGGAGGCGGCCACTTTGTTTAACAGAGATCCGATCGGGTACGCAGCGTACGTGCGGGAACACGTTGCCACACATGCATCTCGCGCTGTCGCCATCGCTAGCTTGCCACACAGCATCGCCTCCACTATCGACACCGCTGACCAACCAACGGCACCGCATGCTGTCAAGCACCCCGATAGCCACCAGACAGGCTCCTCCGGTGGTGTCACCCCGACAGAACAACTCGCCTCTCCGCCATCCTCAACGGCGCCGCCCACCGCCGCAGAGGAGGCAGACTATGAACCTGACGAGATCGATCTGTGAGGTTCGCACGGGCCGCCTCGCACACGCAACTATGCGGAACGGCAGCTCAAGGAAACGCAGTGTGATGAGTAGACAAAGGGCGCCACCAACCTTAAGGTCGGCAGGGGCTTCACGTGACGCGTGGGCTCCAGCACCACCCCCCGTGCTCACACTGTTCTGTGCCAGACCCACATCACCCTCATTCGCCGTTGCTTCTTTTTTTTTTTGTTGTCCCACTTTCTTGTTTGCGTTTCACTCAGGCCTCTTGGTGCTCAGTAGACGCTGCATATTTTTCTGTTCCTCAATGACGATTCCACGCCAAACGATGGCTCGCTGTTCGCACGACTGGATCATGACTGTCCTTTTTCTTGTTGACCCCACGCCCTCTCCACTTTTTTCCCCTCTTTTGACTCGTGAATGTGTCAGCTTTTCGTGTTACTTCCAGCATTTGCTTGTGTCTGAAAGCGTTTCGACACACACACACACACACGCTGCCTGTGTTGTCGCCGCCCAGGACCCGAATTCACTCTTTTCCCTCACTTTCGATAACGCACTCTTACATTCTATTCTCATACACACAGACCTGCGCACACTGATCACCACGGCACCACGCCTCTTCTTTTCGTCGTTTTTTGTCAAAGCGTGCAGGTTTTTGCTCTCACACTCACCTCTATTGCTACGTTGTGTTTTGCGTTCGTGCGTGAATGAGTACGCAGACTATCCCCCTTTGCGATTTGTTTCCCTTTTTTCTTTGCCTTTTTCTTTTTTCATTTATTGGGATTGCTCATGGAGCCGGAATGATATGTGCGCAAAGTTGTACACGACAACATGTGCGCACGACGTTCGCGCCACACCTCATCTTTTTTTGTTCTCTTGCCGTTGTCGTTCAATGGTGTAGGTTCACGGGTAGCCGAACGCCACCAGATCATTCAAAAAAAAAAAAAAACATTGCGACAACACCAGGGAAAAGGCAAAACAGTATTGTCGTTGCGCAGGTGCGCGTATAGGTTCTTTGCAAACGCTCCACATGTGCCAACAATCACCATTGTTGTTCATTTTTCCCGCTTCAACTGCTGCACGTGTCGCGACGCGTCTTCTTTCAGCCTTTCATCGAGGCCATCTTAGCGATGATGGGCAATCATTTTTGTTGCGCGAACACACGGCAGTTCCCCCCCCCCTATCATTCGTCACCTCCATTCTCTTCTTCGCTACTTCTCATGTCTACTTGTTTGTTTTCACAACTACGTCTCTGTTATTTGCTACTCTCCGTGTGACACACCTATCCCTTTCTCCTCTCTCTCTCTCAACACATGAAACTGAATCAGATTGATTCCATGACGACCTCTCTCCACCCTTCGAAGGAGTCGGCGAGAGAATGCCGCGAATTCTGTGCATTGCCTTTTGATGCGAAGCGATTCGCTATTGATTATAGTTTGAGCAAAATTGCCAAGTACATCCGCCTGCTCGGCTACGATGTGTACTGCGACAAGGGCACCAAGCAGAGGGAGTTACTGCACATTGCTAGCCGTGAGGAGCGCGCTGTCATTACATGTAGCGGCGCGTTCGCTGAACAAATTGAGGCACACAATCGTGCGGTGCATCGACTTCAAGCGCGACGCGCACCCGCTCAAAAGCGTGTTGTCGCCTATGACTCAGACGGCGACTCGATTTACGCCTCTTCTTCGGAGGACGGTGGGGAGGTGGCTGTGCCTTTGTTTTACATCCAGCAGTGGAACCGACGAAACTTCCAGTCCACCCTGGTGGAGCTCATCGCGGCGACCAGTCTGATGTACTTTCCAGATCGGGTGTTCAGTCGCTGTGTGACGTGCAATGACGCCCTTGTCGAAGTGGATAAAGCGCTCGTGCAGGGCCGCGTCGTGCCGGCCATTTACCGCATGTACGACGGGTTCACGGAGTGCCCCGTGTGCAAGAAGGTATTCTGGGGCTACATGGGAGAGGATGTGCTCAACTACAAGAGCTACCGGACGCTGGAGCTGCTTCGCTCGCTCTGCCGCTCCGCCGGTGTCAACGTTGTGAACACGGTGGCGACGCTTCACTCTCTCAGATCGTTCCGCTCCTTTCCGCGCCACGTGAAGACGACCGTCTTCTCTTTCCTTGATGACGCTGCCCTTTGTACGATGTCGAAGATTTTCCCTGTTCTGGCGGACCTCGCCGCAGAAGTGCAAATGAGTCGCATGACCGGCTGCCCTGTCGCACCGTTCAAGCTTATTAAAACATGCAAGTGAATCTCTTGCTGTTTCGCCGTTTCTCTCTCTCTCTCTCTGTGTGAGGAGGACAACACACCACCACCACTGCGTGGAGAACACAATACTGTCCACACTTAGTGAGTGAGGGTGACTCGCCCTGCTTGAAAAAGACAAACACACAAACAAAACACAGCACATTAAATGTTACCGAGACGTAGATGTCTCAGATTGCTTTGCCGGAAAAGGACAAAAAAGAAAAGAAAAGAAACATGGTCTCTGCTGCGGATGACACGAGAGAAAAAGGAGAGTAATTAGTTGTTGTGCGGCCACCAAAGCTGCGCGCAGTTTGTTGCTGACTTTCCTTTTCTTTTTGTGTGTCTCTCTCCGTGAGTGCCTGCACCTATTCTGAGTGCCGTCACACAGCCACTGGGTGCCGAATCTTCACTCTCTGCGCGTCTGCACGTCGCAGCAACTCCGCCGCCGGGGAAGCAAAAGCACGAACCCTCACTCTCTGCCACTGATTGGTTCTTGTTTGCCATTGACACCTATTTCCTGCTCGAATCATTTTGCCTATCCTCTTCTCTTTATTCTCACATAAATTGTTTCTTTTGCTTTTAAACCTGCTCACCGCATAGCACAGTGTTGCGGCGACGACCGAGCCCACACGCTGTTTTTTCTCTCTTTTTTTTTTCCCACTCTCCTCCACGACACCATGTCCACCGCGCGTGGCAAGACGGTGACCGCTATTGACATTCTGCGGAACTGCCGAGGTAAGCCCGTTTCCGTCGAGCTGAAGACGGGTGAAACTGTGAATGGCACCGTCATGCGCACGGATCGCGCAATGAATGTTGTCCTTAAGCAGGCTATCCGCACCGGTGCGGATGGCGAGACGTTTTGGCGCTCTCGCGAGTGCTTGATTCGCGGTGCTAGCGTGAAGAATATCCGTATGGACGACAGTGCGTTGACCATTCCAACACGACCTCACCATTCGAACGGTCCGCGACGGGCCGCCGCCACTGGGAAGCCTTCTGCACGCAAAGAGAAGCCCTCACATAGTGTGAAGAAGCGTGCGTAGTCGATGCCTGGCTCATTTTCCGCTCCACGTTGATCATTGCCTTGAATAAATACACATCTACCTCACTCACAGTGAAGACAACCAAATCAGAACACTTTCCCCCCCACCTTCCATAGTGAAGCCTGACGACTGGACAGTTCCCGTTGGACGTCTCACGAAGCTCCACTCGGCCTTGGTGTGCACGCACACGCCATTACGAGTGTGCACCCAGAACAAAGTCTTCTCAAAATGGTACATTGCTGTTGGCCCAAACTAGAAGAGGCCCATGTTGCGCTGTCGATACGCTTCCTCAATCTCCGGCACTCTCCCGCACTCTCTTCCCCTTTTCATTCCTCCTGATTCTTTTCTTGTCTTCTCTTTTTGTGTCTCTGCCCGGTCGTTGCACGTCTTTATTCTCCCTTGTGTGAAATCGTGCTTGAGAACAATAATTGTGCGGTCCTCGAATCGTTCTCACCTCTCGTCACACGCTAGCGGAAAGGGTGAGCTTTCTCGGTTCTCGAACCATCTGTGTTTTTTCTGTTTTTTTTTCGTTTGTGCTTTCTTTTTCTCGCCTGCTCAGTTTACAACACCCGCGTCTCTCTTGTCTCGACTAGTGCCACCACTAGTGTCTATCAGCAGCTCTCACGTTCCTACAGGCTTGACGTTGTTGTACTTTTCTCATTCCGTCGTTCTTGCACGAGACCCCCTCGCGTACTGATCGTCAAACAGGGAGAGTACATACATACACACCAGACTCTTCTGTCACCTGCCAATTTGTTTTTCTCACTCGGGGGAAAAAAAAAAGAAAAAGGGAAAAAAGAACAGTCTGCGAGAGAGATTCGAAAAGCAAAAACGGGAGGACGCACGCGAGTAGGACAGCATGCAAGGTACACGTAACAACGTTAGCAGTACGGCTGGTATTCAAAGCTACCGCGGAGCTGGGCGGCAGGGTCAGGGCGTACCGCACATGAATCACGGTGGAGCTGGCAATGCGGGTATGATGGGGGCGACACCGACCTCTTACAGCCCGCAGAGCCTCTATACGCCTCACCAGATCGACCAGTATCGTCATGCCACGAATGCCAGTGCCTCCATGAACCTAGACCCCTTCCCTTCCACGCCGTACACCCCGGTCAGTGCTCTCTTCATGTCCCCGACCGTGAGCAATGCCTTGGCGACTCCCAGCGCGGTGCGGCAGCAACGCACCGTGACGCAAGTGTCATCGTCCAAGTTTAATGTGTACACGACCATCTACAACCTCGAAGACGCGCCCAGTGCGTGTGCCATCAAGCCAAGCATTCTGACCCAGGGTTACCAGACCACGACGCGGTACCTGGGGAAGGAGATCTACTTGCGCCGCCTTGTGAATGTGCCCTACAAGGACGAGTGCGCGCGTGTGTTGGAGCAGGTGCGCCAGCACCGCCACCCCAACCTGGTTCCTCTGTCCAACATCTACGCGACCGATGAGTTCATCATGGGTAGCAACGATATCATCATGGAGTACCGGTACATCCCAGGCGCCAAGAATTTGCACGACGCGTTTTTAGTTGACGGCTCCCGCGCCACGGAAGGACTGCTGTGGTCCTTCACGTGCCAGCTCATTGGTCTCCTCCGATCGTTTCACGAGAACATGCTCCCCCTGCGTGGACTGCACTTCTCCAAGATCATCTACGTCGAGGCCACCGGTCGGTTTTACTTTACCGGCCTGGGTCTCGCGGACTTGGTTGATCCCCGCCCACCGCACATCTCGCTCTTCAAGGAAGATATCCACGCACTTGGACTTATTCTGTATCAGCTCGCCGCCCGCAATGCCAATCTCCGCGCAGAGCAGTTCGACCCCGCCCAGCCAATCGTCGGCTTTTCGCAGAGCTTCATTGAGCTCATCAAGATCTGTCTGGAGAGCACCGCTGACCTTGCTCAGCTGTGCCACGCACTGGGTGAGCGCATGTCCATGGAGGTAGGCCATCAAGAGGGCCATGCAGATTTCATCTTCTCAGAGTGCAACAAGGAGGTGCACAACGGCCGGTTGATGCGTCTGATGATCAAGTTCAACTTTGTCCTCGAGTACATTAATCAGCTTCAGGAATACCAGACCGATGTCCCGCACTACGCACTCCGCTTGTTTCACCAGTTCATGTTTAACCAGATCGATGAAGCCAATCGCGTTCACTGCGACTGGGGTCATGTATACCACTGCTTGAACAAGTTGGACTGCGGGTCTGAGGAGTTCGTGCAGCTCATCAGCACGGACAATGCAGCGGTGCTGGTGACGAGCTACGCAGATCTGCGTGCCACACTGGATCAGGCATTTGAGCAACTTCACCAGGCGGTGCACTCCAGCTCACGCGAGACGGATGCGATGATGTTCAGCTCCCCTGGCTCTCTTTAGAGTCGTGCAATCGTGAGGACGGTGGTCGGAAAAGGGGATACATGAGCAAGAGAGAACTGAGGTGTTGGTGGTGGCGATGGAGCCCACTCCTCTTTGTTCTTCGTTTTCTTTCTCTTGCTCGCCTCTGCCTCCGCCTCCTTTTCTCCTGCTTGCGTCCTCTCTCTGCGCCCGTTTTCTGAAACCTGCTGGTGGTTCGTACGACCGCCGTTGTACTCCTTTGTCGGTTGCCCTCTAGGATGCTTTTTTTTCTTTGTGACCACACCTCTTTTCCTCATTGTCTTTTTGTGTCTGGTGTTAGAGCCAAAAACGGCTGCTGTTGTTGGCGTTTTGCTGGTCTCACCATCTCTCTCTCCGTTTTGATGTCGTTATTGTTGGTGTAATTTTATTATGACATAACCAAACAAAAAAAAATACAAAGATTTGCATTCACAGGAACAAAAACGGCTTCTCTCTCTCTCTCTTTCTCTTTTCGCTCTTTCTTCCACCTGTAATGTGCGCGTCATTGCAAGCGCACTGATGCTGTTCTCATCATCAAGTTGCAATACGTGAGGAAGTGGGAGATGGATTGGTATCGATGAAGAAAAGAAGAAGCTGATGTGGTGAAAAAGAAAACAGCGCTGCCATGAACACAAATAAACCAAAGAACATGAGTCACATTGCTTTCCTCTCTGCAGCGGCGATGAAGGACAATGTGTGCGACTCAAGCTTGATGATTCACATTGCAAAACACTAACAAACCAGGGCAGTGCATGCGCACGGATAGCAAGATCCGAGCACACAACACTCTCAAAAAAAAAAAAAAAGAAAAGAGAGAGAGAAAGAGAAAAAGCAGCATCGTATTAGTTGTGTGGTGCGTGCCGAGACAGACTGGTAGCGAGAGGATTGGCATGTGTCTCTCTGACTTGTGAGATGCCCCTTTGCTCTTTTCTGTTCTTTTTCTCCCCAATGCAACACACACTCACACAGGTGCGGCCCCTTGATCTTTTTTTTTTGTCGGTGTTGTGTTTTATTGTTGTTCTTTCGCTGTCTTCTCCAATCACTCGAGACAATCCGGTGATGATACTTTTCTTTTTTTTTCCCCTTAACCCCAACAAAAAAAAAAAAAACACCGCAGTACTGCAAAACAGATAAAACGCGCAGATGTCAAGTGTGGGTAAAGTTTCACACCACTTCACCAGACATGGGACACTCGCACACATTCACACACATACACACACATGCTCGATTCTGCGTGTGTGTAAAATGAATGCGTCATTGCGCCTGTTCATGAAATAACAGGCCTTTGCAGCCTGTCCTCTCACGTTCGCAAGGCACACGCTTTTCCGTTTTTTTTTTCAGCAAGTGGCACCTTGTGTCACTACTGAAGTGGAAAAGAGTTGCCTATCGTTTCTGCGTTGCCGAAGACAAAGCTCGGCTCCTCTTCGCCTTTGCCTCGCTCTTGCTCCGCTTTCTATAATCTGCTTCTTTCAGGATTTAGTAGTGGGCAAGCGGGCTGAGTGTCTTGACGATGACCGTGCCAATTCTCGGTGCACTGCTTTGCCGTCACGTGTCCTCTGCAACGTGAGCGTGCATGCCCGTTTCCTCTTTCTTCTTTTCTGGACCCACATTGTTTCCTCCTTTTCTCAAATACCTTGTCTCGTGTTCGATTCAACACGTTGACCACATCTATCTCTCTTTCTTATGTGCCCTTCAAAAAAAAGTGCGCGCAAACTACAACGAATCACGGCAATCTCACCTCATTGCTGCGCTTTACTGCTGCTCTATTACTCTTCGAGTTGCGCTTCCGAGTAGTTGACGTGCTCTCCTCTCGGCTTTGCTTTTTTTCCCGTTTCACCGGTTCTTGGTAACGGCTTTTTTTTTCTTGTCTGTTTACATTTCGACATCCGTTTTAGCTACTTCCTCGAGATGGCTGAAATGACGACAGATGTGATTGTGGCGAGCTGCAAAGCCAACGGCGGCTACGCGGCGCCGCACTTGAATGACCAGCTGTACCTCCACTGCAAAGGCTTCGTCGAAATTCAGAACCTGGAGCCGTACAAGACGATCAAGGTGCTGTGGCTGGAGCAGAACGGACTGTCACGGCTAAATGGCCTCGCCAATCAGCAAGAGCTGGTGTCGCTTTTCGTGCAAAACAACGCACTCTGCTCACTCAAGACGTTCGATGCGCCGCTTCGCAACTTGCGTGTGCTCAACATCTCCCACAACTTCGTGACATCGCTGGAAGGCCTTGGCGACGCCTGCCCAATGCTGGAGACGTTGCAGGCCTCCCACAACCGTCTCGCGTCACTGCGTGCTTGTGAGGACCTCTTCAAGCTGCGGGATACCCTCACGAGCGTGGACTTGTCTTTTAACGTCATTGAAGACTACGAGCCTGCGCCTGTCGCTGCATCTACTTCACAGACGCCGCTTTTGGCCGATGGCTGCGCTGCGGTCGCTAGTGCGGCGGATGACATTCACGTCGTGGGTCTCCAAACGAACGACAGCGCTGCCGCCGTGATCCCCTTCGAGCCCCGCAAGAAGAAGGACCCGTTGATGATTGTCCAGTTTTTCCAACACCTTCCGAGTGTGAGCGTTATTTACATCCAAGGCAACGAGGTCAGTCATGGACTGAAGCACTACCGCAGGAACATGGTGCTGCATCTGCCGGGCCTCACCTACCTGGATGATCGCCCAGTGTTCCCCGAAGAGCGCCGTGTGGTTGAGGCCTGGGGTCGTGGCGGGGAGGACGCAGAGGCGGCTGAACGTGCAGCTATCCGGAAAGAGAAGCAAAAGCACCTCAACAGCTGCGTGCAAGTGCTCACGGAGAAGATGGAGCAAAACCGTGCCGTTCGCGACCGGTTGACCAAGCGCTGGGAGCAACAACGTGCCGAGGAGCTGGAGCACCTTGTCGCACGGCGCCGCCAAGACAAGGCAGATCGCGAGTCGATGGTAAACAAGGAAGATGCGTCGCGAAGCCTGCTTGAGAAGGATGAGCAGAATGGGTGGTGGGACTTGGAGGAGGCGTTTGCGGAGGTGCACAGCGAACTGGTCGAGCAGGAGCCTGCACACCGGCACGCATACGAGCAGAAGCTCACGATCGCACAGGTCACCCTAGAAGCGCAGCGTGAAATGGACGCGGAAGCCATGGCTGAAGACGGCGCTCCTGAGGAGACGGCGACGGGTGAGAGCAAGGAAAGCACCGCGCTGGATGACCTCGGGCGCACGGATGACGAGGTACTCGAGGCGATGGAGCTGGAGATCCAGCACGTTCTGCACGACCTTGACGCGTCGCTGCTCAGCTCACAGATGCGCCGCAGCAGCGACTCCGCCGCGCATCTGAGCAGCGGCGATGCCAAGAACGAGGCGGGTGTCGTGGCTGGGAGGGAGACCGCTCGGGCAGAGCGTGCGGCCCACGCTGCGGTGGAGCAAGCGGCTGAGCGCCTTCGCACCGATCGTGCGCGGCGCCGTGCCTCTCGACAAGCTGTGTGGCAACAATTTGATGCCTGGGAGAGCCGTGCGAAGAGTGTGTCGTAGCAGATCTGACCGAGTACACATTTGACAGCTGCCGTTGCCTGCGGGGCCTCCCTCTCCCTTCCTTTTTGCGTGTCTCTCTCTCTCTCTCTTGCTGTTCCTTAGAGATGATAATCCTAGTGGTGTTCTCAGCTTTTTCTTGAAAGCTGACTGGACTGCTCAAATACTGTTGCTGTTCTACGTTGCGCTCCTTTTTTGTTCTCTCTTTTTCATCTCGTTCCCTTAGTTGACTAAATTTGTCGTCGACTCCGATGTACAGTTCAAATTGCTTACAGTGAGGAAACCACTCACCTCCTCTTTGCGCCTGTATGCTGCACTGATAAAGAACCGGATCTCCGATTCCCTGAAACAAATGCACCAACAAAAAAGTTGACTTGAGACGGTGACCTTCAGCGTGTGCGACTCAGCCAGTTATACACGGCCTCTTATACAAACGTACACGTATCTCGACATCATGGGATGAGCGCCGTTATGGCACCGGTTTTTGTTTTCACATGGAAACCATGACACAGGAAGCGTAATAGGTGATGATTTCCGTGAAAATAAACATGTAGCAGAGCCATCGCTGCTTAGACGCCTGTGCAGATGGAAATTGTAGCCACCCGCGCCTATTTCGGAGGCTCATTTTCCTTTGATCAAATGCGTGTTCTAGTCTTTTTTCGCCCGCCCCTCGTTACGATACTATTTGATACTGTTCCGTCACTTCTTTTCCTCGTACCAACCCAACTGCCCTCCTTGTGCTCATTTCAATCTGTGAAGATTTCAGAAGATCAAAACTAATCATGCCCGCCAAGGCTGCTCCCAAGACTGCGTCCAA
>JASANS010002079.1:0-15237 GCA_030849605.1 Wallacemonas sp. 195SL | reverse complement strand
GAAGAAGGGGTGGGGCATTTTGCTCACGTGGCGGTGTCTGATCAAATGTGTGATAAACCCGTTGAAGTGGATGATTCACTCAATCCGTGTAACATCAGGGGAATAAAGACACAACAACAACGAAAAAAAAAAAAAGAAGAAGATAGGAAAAGAGACACGGGGGGACATGACAGTGGGAGGAAGACAAAAAGAAACAAAATAAAAGTGATGCGGCCACCACTCTGTCCCAGATGCATGCCCCGAACCGTTCTGCAGCCCACGATATCGCCACCATTTCCAAAAAGCCAAAACTGCTCAAGTATACAAAACAGAGAAGCGACGTAAGAGAGAGAGGTGGAAGAAGAAGAAAAAACAGAGCAAACTAAAGAGAAGCACGCTCACTTCATGAAACGCATTGCTTGTTGGGGTCTCGAGACGGCCGGCCTTCTCCTGGCCCTCTGTACCTCTCGCTCCCTCTCTTTCTAGGATTCACTCTCATTGTCGTCTCGGACAAATATATATATAGATATATATATATAGGAAAGGAGGTGATATAACAAGAACAGAATTAGACACAAGGCCGCAGTCACGTGGGAAAAAAAAAAGTGAGGATGTGAGAGAAAACAGCTCTCTTACTCGTAGAAAGAAAACAATGGAAAACGTAGGGAAGAGACAGTAAAAGTAGTGAGCTCTCAAGAAAAAAAAAGGGAAAGGGAAAAAAGGAGCACGCCAAGTGAACTTTCTTTTTTGTTGTTGTTGTTATTGTCGGCCACATTCTGTGCGGGCAAAAGCCGTCACTATATCTCCCCTTCTCGATGACTTGTTGTCAGTGATGATGATGTTGTTGTTGTTGTTGTTGTTTTGCGCGCGTCCCACATTCTTTTTCTTTTGCATCTTGTTTTCCTACCATTTTTTTCCTTGTTGTTGTGTAGGTAAGAAAAGCAAGCTCTTGTCATTCCGATGGACCAATGTCAAGCCTCCTGTTGACATTTTCCAGAGAAGAATACAAGCAGAAAACGAAAATGTGAGAGAAGAGGCTATTTGGCGAATCTTTGCTTGCCGCAACCACGTTGTACTTGGGCATACTCGGCGTCAACAAAAAGAGGGGGCAGCAAAGAAAGAACAGTCACGGCACACTAGCGGTGGTGAGGATGTACTCTGTGTGTGTCACCCTTCATGTGCTTTGCATTCTTCTCGTGTCGCTGTACGCCCCAGGTTCGCTTTTTTTTTTTCTCTCGTCCAGCGCTTGTGTCAGCAGCTGCAGAGGAGATCGCGTAGCATCAGTTCGAAACAAAAAAAAAACGGAAGAGACAACAACAAAAAGAGGAGATTGAAACGAGGGCACGCAAAACAAGAACTTTTGTAAAGAAGAAAAAAAAAAGAGCTGTGGTTGGCCCTGTCACGGGGCTTCCGTGTTCCCATGTGTCGCAAAAGAAAAAAAGGGGGGAAAGAACAAAAAAAAACGAGAAAACGAAGGAAAAAACAGAATAGAACTTGAGAAAAAAACGCTTTGCTATAAAAGAGCAACTTGTTTCGCTTCAAATCAGAAAAAAAAAAGAGGGGGAAGAGAGAATAAGGAGGGAAGCCCGGCGCGCACAGTGCACGAAAAGAGAGCCCAAGGGGGACAAAACAAAACAGAGAAGGGGCGGAAGCAAACATTCCCTTTAGTGACGGAAAAACGAGGGGGAAAACGGGAATAAACAGGGCTAAAGAGGTAGAAAAAAAAAAGAGCATTAATGATGTTAAGAGGGACCGATTAAATCAACTTGTTCTTGGATTTCTTTTCCTTCACACGTCTTTTCTATTGTCTTCATCCCGCAGGTTTGGTTCTCGAATCGTACTTTTTTTTTCAATTCGTCATTCTCCCTTTAGGGTAACAAGAAGAAGGTTTGCTTCAAAAGGAAACAAAAAGAAAAAGAAGTACAAACTAACCAGAGCAATTGACGAGACGCGGCGCGCACAGCAGATAGAAACACAGTGGGGGGAAGAGAATAACAAAGAGAGAAACATGGATGAAAAAAAAAACAATAGCGTTGTGGAAAAAAAAGGCAAGCGAACAAGCTAGAGCAACAACTAAAAGCATAACGGAAAACAAACAGAGAAATTGGTGGGAGCATGAGCACAAGGGGGAGGGGATACGATGACTGATGAACGGTTCACAAAAACAAATAAAAGTACGTACTGGAAGACGACGAAAAGAAAAAGTATCACCAGAAGTTCCAAGCATGATATCGGTGTTCCCGTCGCGCAGAAAGAAAGACACTGAGCCAACATGTGTGAGCAACTGAAGAGACTTCATGCCATCTTTTTGTTGTTGTTGTTGTTCGTCATCTCGTCAGATGTATATGTATTTACTATTATTTTGCTTTTTTGTCCGTGCTTGTTATTATTTGCTGCTTTTTTTTTTGTTTTGTTTTGTGGTGGTCGTGATAGTATTCTTGGTTTGTTTGTTTTTGCACGCTGCACGAAAAAGACCAAGATGGTGCCACCCGCTGACCGGGAGCGCGCGGAGTTCGCACCACAACGTTTAAAAAAGGAGCCATTCTGGGCTTACAGTAGAACAAGAGAAAACAAGCCGAATAAAAAAAATTAAACAGGGAAAAAAAGTCAGAAGGAAAGGTGCAATGGCAGTCTCTGCCTTTTCCATTGGGTGCATTTCTTTTTGCGATTTCATTCGCTACCACACTCTCTCATCTTTGCTTTTTTTTTCCTCTGCGTCTTCCTTCTTTTCCACAACGTCACTTTTTGTGTGTGCGTTTTCTTGTTGTGGGTGTTCCACAACAATAACAACAACAAAAAAAAAAGTTGCATTGCGTTGGTGTCGGCATGTGTACAGTTGTTGCCCTCAAATGACCACGCCATGTACTTTCGATGTTCCTCTCACAATGAGCAGTGACCGTAGCGGCCTGATGTGAAGGAGACAACGAACAGCAAAACAGACACCATCACGGAGGCGACGAAAAGCCTGGACATCGTACAAAAAAAAAAGAGGGCAGTGAAGAGGAGCAAAACAAAGAGGAGGAGAAACAGCTAATGTGCTATTTGAGAAGAGACGGAGAGAGAGAAAAAAAAAAGCGAGAAAAGGGTCCAAATGACACTGAGCAAGAAAAAAAAAAGGAACTGTTACGATCACAGGGGGAAAAAACAAATGAAGGGAAAATGAGCAAGTGAGGTCCCGCAAGTGTGAGAAGAAACAAAAAAAAAAGAACCAAAATCAATAGCACGAAAGGGCGAGAGGTCCAGGGCATAAGCACCACCACAATAATAACAGTAAATGATCTACCTAACAATGACAGAAAAAAAGGTGTAAGTGTGGGAGCCAACGTGACTTGGAAATATAAAGCTAGGTTACAAATGTGAAGAAAGAAAAAGGGGGAGGGACAGAGGGGGCGAGCGTAATTGTCGCAGACAGTTGTTGCTCTCCCCATGAAGAGAAATGGCGAAATGCACACGCACACACAAGAAAAGAAAAAATCAACGCGCCAAAGAAAGAAAAGGGAAAGAGAAGAAAAAACGTGAAATTGGGATCGCACCCGGCAGGTGCATGGTTGACACATTCAGTGTCATCAGAGTGGTAGCAACAACGAAGTACAAAGGGGGAATAAGAAAGAAGTCAAGTTAAGTTACGAAAAACAGAAAGTAAAAAAGACAGAGAAGGCAAAAGAAAAAAAAATGAATTTCTTGGTAGCCAAAATCAGCACAACACAAGAAGCGTGCGCAAGTCAAAGGCATTCAACACCTCTTTTTTCATGAGAAGGGAGAGACGGGGGGAGGCAAAAAAAAATTCCCGGCGTATATCTTTCCTTTTGTCTCATTGAAGCTTTCTGTGACCACATCCCTCTCTCTCTCTCTCTCCCTCGCTCGTTCATCAGGCGGGTGAGGATGGCTGTGGTGTTGGAGACTGCGCTGGCGTGGTTCTTTGGCGCAGCCACGCGTGCCCCAGCATGACCGACGCAGACGGTCGCTCTGTCGGCCAGAAAGAGGCCAAGCACGCAAGAATAAAGTCCGTAATGGCAACAGCCTCCTCCTGCGCCGCGTCCGCCGCCGCCGCCGCTACGCCAGTGCTCTCCGACTTGACCCCTTCCGAGCCAAACGAGGACGTCATCACGTTTGTCTCCGTCGCGGAGGTGGGGGTGGGGCTGGTGGTTCCGGTGGGCACGGGAGAGCCACTCGGGGTCGGGCTGTCCGGCGTGTAGGGCAGCAGCTCTCTCTCGAGGTGACGTAGAGGGCGTTGACGGTTGCCCAACACGAAGCGGCCCTGGCGATCGTAGTAGAGGTCGAGATGCACAGGCGGGTGCTCCCAACCGAGGCGCGTTGTCGAGCCGGTCAAGGAGACAGACGAGGGGCAAGATGGGAATGTCGCGGCAGG
The DNA here is from genome assembly GCA_030849605.1 of Wallacemonas sp. 195SL. NCBI lineage: Eukaryota > Euglenozoa > Kinetoplastea > Trypanosomatida > Trypanosomatidae > Wallacemonas > Wallacemonas sp. 195SL. The sequence goes on along the minus strand of JASANS010002079.1, from coordinate 10,889 downwards.
CGTCAGTGGCGAGGGTGCGGAGCTGTCTTCGTCATCCTGTGATGGGAGTTGTGCGGGCTCGGTGCGTGTTGTGGGTGAGGGGCGGATGGGCAGATGCGTGCCGAGGTGCTTCCTCGCGTAGTACCCATTGTACAGCACACGCATGGAGGTGATGGACTCAGGGATGGGGCCGATCAACTGCATCATCATGGAGAGCTGGTGAGCACTGATCTCTCGCTCCACGCTCGTGTGTCCGTACGCACGCGGAGACAGCAGCAGCTCGCCCGTCACGAGCTCAAAGGCGAGGCAGCCAAAGCTCCACATGTCTGTCGAGGCCGTGTAGTCCATGCCAAGTATGACCTCCGGCGCGCGGTACTCGCGGGTTTGAATGATGGCGCCAAACGTGTTCAACACCACGCCAGGTTCGAAGACGGGGTAGTTGCGCTGGTGCTCAATGAGCTTCGCGAGAAGCGGCTTCGGGCGGCGCTCGCAGAGAAGGTCAGGGGCGATATGGAAGGGCGCCCCACTCGACGCGGCCATCGAGGCGTTGTCGACTGACGTGGAGCGTGAAGGGGCGACGGAGTTGGCAGGTGTGGCGGCGGGGGTGTTCGACACGCTCGAGGACGGCGCCGGGGCACGAAAAGCAGTCGGCACCACGGGGCTCAGCGGATCCGTCATTGGATTCGGCTCCATTACAATGGAGAGGCCGAAGTCTGCGAGCACGACGAGGTGCTGGCTGGAGCAGCGGTAGGCAGCGTGATAGACAGCACGGAGCTCGGCCACGGTGAGGACGTCGTTGTGGTACACGCTCGCCTTGTTGCTCTGGTTAGCCTCGCAGAAAGACTCCATGTCTGCCAGCATACGGGGGTCCGGCATCGCGCAGAGCACATTTTCCGGCTTGATATCCGTGTGCAGGATGTTGGCCTGCTCCAGTGCCTCGAGGCCTTGCAGGACATCACGCAGCACCTGCTTGATCATCAGCATCTCCGCCACCGTGCGCCGCTCGCGACGACCTTTACGGCGGAATGCGTCACAGACACACATCAGATTGGGTCCATACAAGGGCATCGCCATGCACAGATGAACGGCGTTGTTGCTCGGCGCCTCAAAGTAGTGCAGCATGCGTGTCAGAGGAGCACTGCGCGGGACCTTGCTCTGGAGATAGCGGTAGAAGCCGATCTCGTAGCGTGCGCTGGAGGCGATGACAGGACTTGACTTATTCACCTTGACCGCCACGAACGGCAGCGCCGGCGGGGCAGGGGCTTCACAAAAGAAGATATGCTTCTCATCCGTGTTGGGTGAGTCGTTTTCACTGTGTGACGGCGTGTCGGGGGACTCACATGTGCGAGATGTGGGCGAGGCAACGTCATTGTCTTCGCCCTGTCCTGTGCTTTCGCTATCCTCCTCCGCCTCCTCGTTGTTTTTGCTGACTTGTTCGCCCTGCATCTGTTCTTGTCGGTATCTACGTGTGAACTGCGTGTCGTACGCCATCCAGACCGTGCTGTACGCGCCCATGCCCAGCTTACGCACGAGAATGTAGCGGTTGTGCAGCACGTTGCCAGGGGACAGGTTCATGTACCCGCCTGTGTTGCTAAAAAGCTGCTCCTTCTTCTCAAAAGGGTCGACATAAGCTTCCGCGTAGCTGCGCAGGAGGGACTGATTCTGTGGCACCGTCATGCACGACAGCGGCGTGCACGAACGCGCCGCACCGGCCACCCCGTGAGCAGAGCGTACACTGACGTCTTCATCACCGCCCGTCGTGCTGCACGACGTGAACACGTTGTTGAGATCCTCCTTGCTATCCACCCACGGCAGAATGTCGCACGCATCCAGTGCGCGCAACGTGGGGTGCGTACCAGGTTCCACAGTGGCACCAGGCACGAGCAAATGCGCTAGTTGTTGTTCTCGTTGTTGTTCTCGTTGCTGTTCTCGTTGTTGCTGGGTTGATGACGTGTGGTTGTGGCGACCGCTGATGAAATCTTGGATTGTTGTCGCGTGTGAGCCGAGGCTCCAATCCACTGAAGACGCCGGCACAGGTACGCCACTGCCTTTGCTCGTACGCGTACCCTCGGTGGGAGGCGGTGTCGTCGTGGTCGTTGGCGGAACCGTGGTGCTCTTGGGCGAGGTGCACGCCGTTGGCGCCGCCGTTGGGGCACATGGATCGGGCGGCACGCTCGTGGGGGTCAGCAGTGGCCACGGAGACTGTGCGGCGGTCTCGTCTTCGGCCGTCGCGTCCTCTGTTGTGGGGGCCACACACGGCGCCGTCGACTGTGTGTGCGGTGTGGTGTGATCTGTCATGGACCTGCTCGTGGGGTCCCACCGATGATCACGTGTACCTTGGTTAACCAAGCGCTGCTGTGTCAAGTTCGTTGAGCGTGTAGAGGGGGAGATCTGGCGCGTGGCCATCCCCGCGCTGGTCTCGCCGTGCTGGTCGTGGTTTTGAGCATCGCCGTCGTGAAACGACGCTGTCGTGGAGAGTCCCTTGTGAGCTGACATGTGCGTGGGTTGATCAAGATCAACAACACCCGGCAAAAAGCACCGTGTCTGCGCCTCCACCGCCGCCTCACCGACGCGCTCGTCGCCATCCTCGGCATCGCTGTCCTTGCGCTCAAAGTCGTCACGCGCGACCTGCGTGAGAGCCAGCTCAGCCGGCGTATCAGGGTCGCGCGTGGCCACACTGCATGACACGCCGCGTGGCATGGACGCCATTGAAGCGGTTTCGGAGAGTTGGCTGAGAACAGACACCATCGATCGTTCGACCGGAGCGGTACGCCGTCCTGCAGAGCCTGGGGATACTGTTGGCATAGAGTGGTGGCCGAGAGAAGCAGAACCGTCATTCATCACGTCCGTGAGGCTACCACCTCTGAGACTCAGCTCGGACTGTTCGTCATGCCGATCACCCTGGTTCTTTCTGTTCGTCTCACTACAGAGAGACGGTTGAGGCAGTGGGGACGAGTCGGAGTTGCAGTCCTGCGGGGACACAACCGAGGGGTAAGACTGTGACATGTTTCAAAATCAAAAGAACACAAGAAGAAAGCGTTTCGTGTTGTTGTTGTTTTCTTACGCTTCTATTTCCGTACTATTATTTTTTTTTAATCGTAGTGAGTTTGATATCTGTACGCAAATCTCCTCAGTGATTTCTCTTTTTTTATTATTTGTTTTTCCTTCTCTCCAATGCAACAAATGCGTGCAAACAACACCAAGAATTGTACTGAACACAACAGAGATGAAGGGGTTGATGTGGGACTCCGTGACAGAAAGCGGAATTTAAAGAAAAAGGGAGCACAAGATACTCAAAAAAAAAAAGAGAGAGAGAAAGAAACAGAGAAAGAGAACAGCAAAATGCAAACTCTTCAAGACGTGTCGCAGGGTGTTTCTTGACGCAAACACACCAGGGTTCAAGAAACCTGAGTAAAACACAGAGACGACAGTCAGCCGGAAGCGAGGAAAGAGAAGAAGAAGAAGAGAAAGAAAGAGCCCAACGCAAAGATGGTACTTGGACAATTTCTCTTTTCTTTTTTTTTCTTTTCGACGGCAAGCAATGATATCAAAGAGGAAACAGGAAGAAAGAAGAACAAAAAAAAGGGAAAAACGAAGGCTTTAAGTGGTGAATTCACAGTGGACTATATCAAGACAAAACAAGAACAAAAACAAACGAGCAAAAAGTGAGATACACTCAGTTGTGAAAATATGTGAAGGCAGGTGACAAGAAACGAACAAAAAAGGAGTGAAAAGGAACTGTAGGTTGAAGACCCGATGCAGCTATGCAAGTATTTCTGCGCACTTTTTTTTATTACTTTTTGTGGTGTGCGTAGTTGTGCGTGACAACCCGACACAGTACGCTTGAGGTGTTTATTGCTCCTCTGGCTGCCGTTTTTATGTGTTTTTCGTTTCTTTTTTTTTTTTTTTTACGAACTGAGTTAATTCTTGAATGCGAACAAGTGAGTGTCGAGGTATATGTGCACGTTCATATAGGTGTGTTGACAAAAGCAAAGCAATACGGTATGTGTAGCACGTACCAAAAAGGAAAGGACGCAGAGAGAGAGAGAGAGATAAGAGGAGGAGGAGGGCGAACAAAGGTGAAATGCGAGAAAAATGACAAAAAAGAACGAAAAAAAAAAGGAGAGGTGGAGGACGTTTTTTTTTTTTTTTCTCCAGGGTAATACAAACACCACTGGAAAACAAAAAGCACAGAAGGTGATGCGCGCACCCCTTTGCGTGTGCTTTTCTTTTGTTGTTGCTGTTCTTGGGATTGTTGCTGTTGACATTACTTTGTCGATATCTCACTGGTTGTGTGAAGCAAGCAAGAAGAAAAAAAAAAGTGTGGGGGGGGGGGGCTGCGCGCTAAGACACTGGCTGTTCGCATGCTGTCATATTGCCGGACTGAAGCTGGGACAGCATCTCTTCAATCTCCTGGCTCGTCAGTCTGCCACGTGCATTCCCACACGCGGCGTTCCTCCTCGCATCCCCGCCCAGGCCCATCACACGCTCCTCCTCCTCCTCCTCCGCCACAGCAGACAGCTTCTCTCTGCGCGCTGCGAAGCTGCTCACCGCCACGCTGTACGACTCTTGGATAATGCTGTGGGCTACGTTGAGGACGTTACAAATAAAGAGGAGAAGAAACGTGAAGAAAAAGAGCCGCGCACACCACACCTGCAGCCAGTACTCGGACTGATCCACGCTGGTGAAGGTGTCCATCAAGTTGTCTCCAAAGGTTGAGCAGATGAGCGTCACAATGGACGTCGGTACCTGTGAAAAGAAGCTGCCAAATCCTCCGAAGAGGGCGGTTCCCAGCATGGCGTAGCCCACCAGGGGTGGAATGATGCCCAGCGCGTAGAGGGCGAGATGGCGTCCAGCCGTCAGCAGCGCGTCGATGAGGACATAATGCGCGGGGAAGAACTTGAGCATAGCGACGAGCATAAAACAAGATGACATGGTCGCAAAGCCCAGTATCAACGTCACGCGCTGTTCACGGGCCAGAAAAGTGGTGCTGCAGAGCAACTGCCGATGAAGCGTGGCGCAGGCGAAGCTTATCGTGAGTGCGTTTGTGACGAAGCCGAGCCATTGCCATCCCCCTTCTTGTGCGGTCAGCAACGTGCTGTCGGGCAACACAACGGAAGCGGTTGTTGTCGCGGTCGTGGCGGTGTCTCCTGTCGCCGCCAAGTCGATGCGGGAGTGAGACACGGCTGGATCAGTGCCGACGTGTCCAGCACGCTCGCACGGACGTCGGCTGGTGGGAGGCCGGAAGGAGCTAGCACTGTTGCTGGCGCTGATGCTGCTGCTGCTATTACTGCATACGTCCTTGATTCTCAAGAAGGCATCGAAGCACGCGGTGACCAGGAGTGCGCTAGCGATGAGAATAGGCACACGGTGAGGGTGGCTCGCCGCGGTGTACTCTACGGCAGATATCATGTCCATCACAGAGCTGTGTCCGGTTAAGTCGAACGACACGTGCACATTCCACGACACCGGCACCGACTCTCCCTCATCTCCTCTCTCGAAGCTGTAGAGAGAGAACTTGATGTGAACGTGCACGAGACGTGCGAAGAGCTCGCCAATGGAGGAGGCACGGCATGGAATGAAAAACGCCTTATCGACGTCTTCCGTCGGTACGCAAGAATGCCGGCTCGTGAGCTGTGCGTCGGGGTTCTGAAACGGGCCTCGGCGGTTACTTGGCTTTAGCAGAAAGACATCACGTGTGAGTGTGGCGTACTCTTCACTGTCTTCTGTGCCGTTGTGGAGTGTGAGGGAGAGTCGCGGTGCCCGCACGCGAAGATTGGGGTGCCGACGGTGCATCATGTCCTCCACACTACTCGCATCGGTGTCCTCAAGGTAGTGAATGAATGTGCCGCTGCTAGTTGCGGGGAGAGAGTAGTAGTTGCTCGTTATTTTGTCCAGGACGGAGAGAAACTCGTCGATCGTCTCCACACGGTGGCGAGGGGAGTCAAACATCTTTTCAGTCTCGTCGAAGAGGTACGACGTCAGGCTGAAGCGCGAGTGCGCGACTTCATTATTCCACCGTGTTTGGTAGTTGAGTGCAAACACGACGAGAAAAATCAAGACGACAACGTTAATAAAAGAATGAATCAACATGGTCTGTCACTTGCTGTTGTGGGTGGTGTGGGTGGGTGGGTCTACTTTTAATGTGGGTGATTCAATGGGATATCGTCTCCTTTCGTTTGAGAGACGAGTGGCGGAGCGGGCGGGGGAAAAAAAAGAGAATAAATTCGCAGTTGTATCGGTATTAGTCAAGAAGTTGTGTGCAGCCCCCACGGGTGAAGACGCTGTCTTGACGTCACCTTGAATAGTGACAATCCTCGAAATACAACAAGGTCACGTAAAGAAGAGAGGTATTAAGAGAGAGGGAGAAAAAAAAAGATCGAAGGGCTGTGTGCGATAGCAAGAGAGAGAAAGGGGATAAGAAGCAGAGAGAAAAAAAAGATATGGTGACCCTCTCTGTTCAGTCTCAGCACCATGCCGGCGGATCACATCAGTAGCGTGCTACTGACGTCTTTTTCTGAGCGCACGTAGAGTGACGTGAAGCGTGCAGACCAAGCAGATTGCCAAGAGTGTGGAAAGAGGGTGCAAGCCGTGTTGATTCATGTGTGTATGTTTGTGTGTGTCCTGCGATCATGTGTACGTTCCTGTGCCAAAATGGAGCACGGGCACCACAGAGGCTGATGTAACGTGTCAGCAAAAGCCGCACTTCACACGGAACAAAAAAAAAAGAGAGATAAAAGAAAATTAAGAAAATTAAGAAAATAAGAGAGAAACAATGCGTTTTCGGGGTTTTTGACAGTGGAAAAATAAAAGAGATGAAAAGTAAGGTGAACGGTAACGGACAACTACGGGGGGGGGAGAAAAAAAAAAGAGCACACAGATTGACAAAAAAAAAAAGGAAGACCGAGTGCTCATCAAATTTTGAGGGTGTACACCGAAGCGCACAACGTGTAGTGCTCAACGAGAAATCACACGGAAGAAACATGAGAAAGGAAAGAAAGAAAAAAAAAAGGGTGCATCCATGCGTGGCCAGGAGAGCCAGCTTACCACGTGCAAACGAACCCGTGAAAAAAAAAGGGGGAGGAGAGATAGTGGGAAGGTAAACAAGAGCCCACATATGTTTGTGTGCGCACATGTGTAAGTGTGTGTGTGTGCGTGCGTGTAGGGCTTCTGTTCTGGCAGTTACGCCTTGCTCTGCTTCTTGCGTGCAATTCCGTAGGCATCGGCAGCGCGCATAGCCGCAGCCACGGCCTCTGGTGTCATGATGCCGGCCTCGTTGTGCATCGTCTCGCCCTTCGCACACGCGCTGCGAGCCACGCTGAGCAGCTTCTCCGCCGTAACATCTGTCACGCCAATATCGGCGAGTGTGGTCGGGAGGCCAACATCTTCACAGAACTTGTACACCGTGTCGATCACCTGCGGTGGGCGGTCTGTCAGGAAGAGAGACGCAGTCAGGCCCACAGCGACCTTCTCGCCGTGCATGTACGCATGTGTCTCGTTGAGGGCGGTGAAGCCGTTGTGAATGGCGTGTGCGGCGCCAAGACCACCACTGATCGCACCGACGCCGGAAAGCAATGTGTTGGCCTCGATGATGCGCTCCAAGGCGGGACAAGTCACTTTGGCCTCGCACGCACGCTTCGCCGCCACACCGTACTCCAGCAAAGCATCGTAGCACATGCGAGCGAGGGCAAACGAGGTGTGGGAGCCGAGGTACCCATCAATGTTGCCGCTCTGTGTGAGCATGCAGGACTCCGCCTCGAACCAGGTCGCCAAGGCATCGCCCATGCCCGCGACGAGGAAGCGCACGGGTGCGTTCGCGATGATCTCGCTGTCCAGCATAACCAGATCAGGGCTCTTGGGGAGCATAATGTAGCGATCAAACCCACCGCTAGGTGTGTAGACGACGGCGAGAGAGCTGCACGGGGCGTCTGTGGAGGCAATCGTGGGGATGATCGCGACAGGAATGCCGAGCTCGTGAGCGACGATCTTTGCCGTGTCGAGGGTCTTGCCACCACCAATGCCCGTCACGGAGGTCGAGCCCTTGGCAATTTTACACAAGCGAGCGATCTCATCATCGCAGCACTCGGCGTTGAAGACCTCATTGTTTGTGCCCTTGAGCTTGCCGCCCTGCTTGAGCGCGGCGTCAATCTGCTTATTCATGGTCTTGGCCACAAAAGGGTCGGACAAGATAAAAGCGCTCGAGCCGAATCGTGACAACTCCTCGCCAAGCCGTGCGAGAGCCTTTGGGCCCTGCACGTATCGTCCAGGGAAGCCGCACATGCGGATCACGGGATCCAATGCTGGCGTGCAACGGAGAGCTGTGCGAGAGAACATTTTTCCTTTCCCTCTTTCTTTTTTTTTCTTTTTTTTCTTTTGTCAAGGCGCAGAAAGGGGGGGGAGTGGTGTAGGAGAGACACGCAGGGAACAGAAGTGAACGCAGATGTTCTGTGTTCTGTTTGATTGGCAGGAATAGAACGCTGCATATGTGGTATGTGTTACAAAAGAGAGGAATAGACCGGAATGATGCGAGGAGGGAGAGAAAGTGTGTGCGCTGAGGCAGGACCAACAAGGATGCAGACAATAGCAATACAGCAATGGGTTGGAAAGAGTCGTATGACTAGCTCACGCAAGTTCAGACGGCACGGCATTTCAATGTGCTTTATACGATCCTTTTTTTTTTTTTTTTTTTTTGAATCAACTAGGACTCGGGTACGACAATTATTTTCACTTTTTTCTTTTCTGGGTAGCAAGCTCGGCATGGTAGCACACACGGAGTCGCTCTTTTGGCATCAGTCACAGTNCTCAAACTGACGTGCAATAATTGTGGGTATCATCCTTCCAAACGACCTCGAAACAGCAGGCAAAAGCACGGCATCAAGCAGACGCAGCAACACATGTACCGTTCTTGACGCCGCGCTGGTGAGTTTAAGGGGAAAAAAAAGAAGTGAGGAGAGACAGAAGAGGGAAGAACGTGGCAATGGAGCGGGGAAGGTCAGTTCACACGAAAGAACTACACATGTACAGTCTGGCAAACCATACGCACATTTGATACGCAGCACCTGCTGGACACGGAACGAGACAGAAAAAAAAAAAGCGAGAGTGCCTCTATTCGGAAGGAACGCAAATTTGCAGTCAATGCAGATCTGTTGGTGAGCCAGTGGCAGATGCCCACATGTGCATCAGATGACCGGTATTTGTGCGTGCGATGATATTTTTATTTTTTATTATTTTTTTGTTCGTTTTGTTTGTTTATTTTCGAGGAGACATCGGCTCAACGCGCTTGCATAGGGAGTAGTGCCACATACGCAGAAGAAAAAACAAAGCGAGAGAAGAGCAGCACATTCAATGGCTATTCCTCGCACATGGCAGGCGTCTCGAACACCATCTTGTATTTACACATGGATGGCTCTTCGATTAATGCAAGTCGGTTCTCAGCATTGCAGACGACGTGGACGTCCGTGGACCGTACAATGCCATTCCAACACCGAGCACCTTTGGTGTACAGCATCTGGGAGAGATCAAATGCATCCTTCGCCCAGCTCGAGTACGTGCTATCGGCGAACGATTGCCAAGCACCAAGTGACGGTCCGCCCTTCGAGCCTTTATTGTGCTGGTATGTGTTCTGGAAGAGAACGAGTTCGTACGTGTAGTCTTGGTGGTCCAACGTGAAAGACTGTCCTGCCAGCGTGCGTAACAGATCCTCGGTGCCGAGTGGACGCGCCAACGTAGCCTCAATCTCACTCAGATTGGCTTTTGTCGTCTCAAGTTCATCCTGCTCTTGTTTGAGGGCTTGCCTCTGTTGAGACAACGCGGGGAGAATGTAGCTAGACCCGTCCGGTGGCGCCGTGTCCTCTCGTAAGCCTGGCTTTCCTTCATGCGCACATACATACGAGCAGGTCAGTGGCGCATGCTTGCATGAGAAACCGTGACGCACCTTGGCTGGCTCATTTTCCTCATCAGAGGCGACAAGACTGTCAGAGCTGGCTGGGATGCACTCGCAGTAACCAGAATGATGTTCTTTGATGACATCTGAGCAATCTCTGTCGTTCTCTGGCTCAGCAGGGCCATCAGGCTTGCATTTACCGGTTTGGTACCACCCGACACAGACAGCGCTGCTTGCGTCGGTAACACCGTTTTGATGAGCCGTGGTCCACGCATCGTAAGCCTGCTTCATCTCAGCCCTCTTTAACTCCTGCTCCTTCTCGAGAGCGGGCAATGCAGCTTCCAATTTGAGGATTTGTGCTTCATGCTGAGCAACTCGAGCTTTCAGTATCGGCGCCTCTTTCGCCTTGTCAGCACGTGCCCGTTCAGCCTGCGCTTTCATTGCAGCACGCGCCTTTGCGGCCTTCGCCAACATCTGCAGTTCAGACTCCAGCTGAGCCTTCCGATTTCTCTCAGATTCCTCGCAAAAATTTGGGCAATGGTTCCGTGGAGCCTCGTCGGACCCATCACAGCAGTCACAAATCCCATCGCCTACTTGTGAGAGGGAAATGTGTTGCGGGGTGTATCCACTGTTGACGCACAAGAAACCAGTCGTGGTGACGGCGATAGGACGCATGGCGCCGTTGATATTGAGGCCAATGCAGGCAGACGTGCCAGGCTCGTCGCTTCCATCTGGACAGTCACAGTAGTCATCATTCACAGAAGAAAAAGGAACAGTTTTCGACTGATCACGACACTGAAATCTTCCCGATTGTTCTGCTATAGCATAGTCTGCTTCGAGTTCTTTCGGAACACCAGCAACCAGTGCTTGGGCCAGAGACATATAAAGAACGACAGTCACAAAGGCGGCCACACCAAGGCCACGAAAGAGTTTACCGTTAAATACCATCCGGTGTGGTCTTCCGGTTTGCTCAGCTGGAAAAAAAAAAGTGTGTGTGTGTGTGTGTGTGTGTGTGTGTGTGTGTATT
>JASANS010002078.1:0-15230 GCA_030849605.1 Wallacemonas sp. 195SL | reverse complement strand
TGAACACTGTCGGGGCTCAAGTTTGCTGTTGGTTAAAGTGTACAACGGATGCAATGCGCACCTCACAAAGAGCCGAAAAAAAAAAAAGGACAATGCAATGAAATCGCTCAGAGAACACGAAAGGGGAAAAAACAGATGGGGAAGAGAAAGGAATGGAAAGAAGAAAACAACGCGGTGTGTATAGGAAGGCCTAATCGGGAGCACGGCACACGGGTGTAGTGAAAAGGGAAAAGAGAAGATAGTTACACCGCAGTGAAGCGCAATTCCCAGCGAACCAATCGCATTGGGAAACAAAAAAAAACAAAAAAAAAGGAAAACGTGTGGAGAGCCACTCAATTACTGGGATGAGTGTGGCAAGTCATTTGTGAGTCACACGTTTCAGATTTTACGCCCTGCATGGCTTCGGCTGAGTGCAGAAGATAGGTACCCGCAGAGAGAGAGAGGGGGGGGGAGAGAGAACGAGTACGAGACCGAACGTGCGCGCTTTCCTGACGCAACGGACTGTCCTCGCATGTTTGTCTCAGCTCTTTCTCTCTTTCTCTCTTTCTCTGTGCGTGCGGGTCTGCGTAGTGTGTCAGCCCGGGTATAGAAGCGGCAGGGTGAGCCAGGGGCATCTGTTCAAAACAAGGGAGAGAAAAAAGAAAAGAAATGCAAGACAACGAATTTGGGGGGTTCAACTGTTTAGTGAGAGTGTGTGTGTACTGGGCATCGCTTCGGCGCATGACGAAAAGAACAGATGTTCTCTCTTTTCGTCAGTAGTACCTCCATCTGCTGACATTCAACGCCGCTGTGGAGCACGCCGCAATTACGTGTCGACAAAGCTACTGTAGACAGTGGCGATGGTGCCGAAGACGATCGCAATGACGCCAGCAACAAGCAGAAAGTACGTCGCGGCCCAGTGAAAGACGCCGACCGTGCGAATGGACCAGTGGCCACTGTACATCCAGAAGTACGCCGGGAAAATGAAGCCAATGAAACCGCCACAGAGTGCGCCGACCAGGCCAAAAGCAAGGTTCACGCTTGGGATGAAGAGACCCGCAATGAGGGACACCACGGCAATGGCCATGACGACGCCAATGTGCTTCCAGTAGGCGAGTGTCTCGATATCCCACTTTAGGCAGTGGTAGATAAAGTTGCGAGGCGGCACCATGTTCATCGCAAAGGCAGCGCACACCTTGATCAGCATGCCGATGTAAGCGACCATCATGTAGGGCTGGTTGATCGGATCAAAGTTCTCGAGCACAGAGTCGTACACATCGCCGGCGAAGTCAAAGTAGCCGAAGACGCCGCAGAGAATGTAGAGGAACGTGCACAAGCCCATGGCGATGAAGGCTGTCACCGTCATGCGGGCCACGCTGCGCTTGTCCACGGGTGCCTCGAACGTCAGAGGGTAGGCGATGCCCTGGCACATGAACGCGAAGACGAAGATGGAGAGGCCGTAGATCGCCTTGTTGCCCGAGGTAAAATACGCCATGTCGTCCCGCATGCCCTTTTTGAGCCCGTTCGTCGAGGAGTGCACAACGACGGTGGTGACAAAGTACACCACCATGCACACACCGAAAATAGAGACGTAGCGAATACTACTTACGTGCTTGGGGAGAATGACAGGCACCATGCCACACAGCCAGATAAGGCTGGTGATGAGCTTGTTGCCGCTGCTGGTCTTCAGATAGTCCGGCGTGGATGGAGCTTGTTGCAGCAGCGGCGTGATGAGCGAGGACACGGTCGTCACGTAGCCGATCGCCGTGCCGATGCATGACACGCAGTAGACACCGCCCACAAAGTAGTCCCAGCCACGACCAAGAAGGGCACGGGCTGTCTCTTCGTAGCTCCGCAGGTCAGTCTTTTGCATGACAATGGAAAGCAAGGTCATTGTGTACACCGTGGCGAGCATAACGACGACCAAGTAAATGACCGCCATGATGATGCCGGAGGTTGCGAAAGACGAGGGCATGGAGATAATCGCGCCACCGAGCGTCACAGAGCACAAACTGAAGATGTTCGAGACCATACCACCATAGGGCACGATGCTGCGAAACGTCTTTTTGACCTTACCGAAGCACGAGTTGTCAGGGGTCGCTGTGCTGATGCTCTCGGTCTGCGGGGAGTCGAACGGCTCGCTGCCGCTGAGAACCTTCTCCGGCACGGCAGACACGCCATTGTACGGCAGCTCCGAGAGTGTCTCAGACTGTACCGACAAGACGAGTTCACTGTCCAGGGATGTCATTGGGGAGAACGGGGAGAACGGGAGAATGGGGGCTGAAGTGACAGAGAGAGTGTGTGTACGCTTGGCGTTTTTTAACACGTCAGCGGGTGGAGTTTTTTTTTTTTCTTGTCGTTGTCGAGAGTTACTGTGAGCATGCAGGGATGTAGATGGGGTCGGAGGCACATTGTAAGGATAGCTGGAGTAGAGGAGGGGGGGGGATGAAAAAGGTCAGGCCCTGACACACAAAGGCAAATAAGATATTGCACTCATTTCCAGTGAGGAAATAATGCCCGTCACGGCCTAACAAGGGTGCGACTCAGCATTGACACACACACACACACATCAAGGCGTATTAGGAGGGAGACACAGAGGAAGTACGATGAAACTGCGTGGGGTGCGGTGCGTTGTGACACGACTGTCAAAGTGCTTCAGGTTTTTGTGTTGCTATGGTCAACGTGGAAGATATAAAAAAAAAAGAAGGAAAAAAAAAGAGAGAGAGGTTGTTCGGCGGTAACGTCCACGAATTGGGGATGAAGACAATGTTTCCTCACTTCAGGGCGTCTGTCGAGAAAAAAGAAAAGAAAAAAAAAACAAAAAAAATCAGGACACACACAGAAAGAGAATTGTCGGTACAAACGGGGGGAAAGATGGGAAGAAGTGTTAAGTGAAAGTGCCATAACCAGAGTGATGCGCTCCAATAAAGACAATAATAACCATTTGTGGAAACTGAAAGAGAAAAATAGAAAAAAAGGTAAAACGAAAAACGCGTACGATAAATAAAACCCTTTTTGAAGTCGAACTAGTTTGAAAGAACTAAAAAAAAAGTCAAAAATATCAAGGCGGTAGGAAGGAAAGTTAAGAGCTCTCTATTTTTTTGTGAAAGCGCAAGCTTGGACAGGAGAGAATGATAAACTAAATGCCAAGGCGCGCCAGAACTATTTAGAGAGCAAAAATATGTGTTATTCATTTATGTTTTACTTCAGAAACAAAAAAGGAACGAAGTACAAAGGAGAAAAGGAAAAAAGAAGGTGCATGAGTCACCGAAAATCAACACAAAACCAGCAACGCGCTATTTGTCAATGAAACTGCTGTAAACGGTGGCGATGGTGCCAAACACAATGGCCACCACACCAGCCACCAGGAGAAAGTACGTGCCAGCCCAGTGAAAGATACCGACCGTGCGAATGGACCAGTGGCCACTGTACATCCAGAAGTACGCCGGGAAAATAAAGCCAATGAAACCGCCACAGAGTGCGCCGACCAGGCCAAAGGCCAGATTCACGCTTGGGATGAAAAGGCCACAAATCAAAGAGACAGCAGCGATGGTCAGCACCACAAGGATGTGCTTCCAGTACGCCAGCGTCTCGATGTCCCAGCGCAGGCAGTGATAGACAAAGTTGCGCGGCGGCACCATGTTCATCGCGTACGCAGCGCACACCTTGATCAGCATGCCAATGTAGGCGACCATCATGTACGGTTGGTTGATGGGGTCGAAGTTTTCCAGCACAGAGTCCTCAACCTTGCTCGCAAAGTCAAAGTAGCCGAAGACACCACAAATCACGTACAGTACCGTGCAGATCCCCATCGCGAGAAATGATGCAAGAGTAAGACGCCACACTGATCGCTTAGCTTCATCCGATTCAAAAAAAAGTGGGAAAGCTATACCCTGGCACATAAATGCAAATACAAAGATAGAGAGTGCGTAAATGGCTTTGTTTCCCGTTGTGAAGTAGGCCATGTCATCGCGCATACCTTCCTTGAGGCCATGGGTGCACGAGTGCACGACCACTGTGATGACAAAGTACACCACCATGCACACGCCGAACGCGGACACGTAGCGGATACTGCTGACGTGCTTGGGGAGAATGACAGGCAGCATTCCGCAAAACCAAATCACAACAGTGATCACTCGGTTTCCGTTTTTGGTCTTGAGAAAATCTGGCGTGGACGGTGCCCTTTGCAGAAGTGGTGTGATCAGAGAGGACACGGTGGTGACGTAGCCAATAGCCGTACCGATGCAGGAGAGGCAGTAGACCCCGCCCACGAAGTAGTCCCAGCCGCGTCCGAGCACAAAGCGGGCGGTGAGCTCGTATGTTCGGAGACCGGTTTTCTCCATCACGTATCCAAGCAGTGTCATCGTATAAACGGTGGCGAGCATGAAGATGACGAGATAGAGAACTGCCATGATGATGCCAGACGTTTCGAAGGACGACGGCATGGAAATGATGGCGCCACCCAGCGTGACTGAGCTGAGGCTGAACACGTTCGACGCCAGCCCACCGTAGGGTATAATAGCACCAAAGATATTCTTGAAGCGTGTGAAGCAGGTTTGTTCAGCGTGCCCCTCGTCAGGAGGGTTGCTGTCCATGTCGGCTGCCTCTGCATCTGAGAACATCATGTCGAGGCGAGTGGCGGGCTTCTCAATCAGTGCCTTGTCCGTGTGCGCAAATGTGTCGTTGTCGACCATCGTGGAGCTCGCTGTTCCATCATGCTTACTCATCTTCTCCTCGTTCAGTAGTGCACCGAACGCGGGAGGTTTATTTGTTTCTCGGAGCATTGCAGAAAAGCGGGGTTTTGCTGTTTTGATGTTGCTATGCTGTATAGGTGAGTGTATTGGTGGGTGGTGAGGACACACACGTAAAAGCAGCGCAGAAGAACGGGGGAAGGGGAGCGGTACAAAGGTACTCTTAGTCGTTAACTGACGTCACAAATCCCGTAAAAGAAGAGAATGTGAACGTAAGAGGGTAGTCAAGGAGTAGTGAAAGAGTTTTCGGGGACACCACCTGAAAATGAAAATACAACACACATGTTGGGAAACGATGGCGGAGGGAGGTACTCGGTGTCCTTCTCGCTTGACCTTGCACACAATCATGTTGTGGTACTGTTGTGTATGGTCCTCGTCCACACGGCATGTCGACTACCGCCCAATCCTTGCCCGTTGTGAGTGCGTTTCGAAAAGAAAGAGGTGTGTGTGTGTGGAGGGGGGGGGGCCATACCCCTGACAGTACATTCGGCTGTCACTGTTGCCATTGATTTGATCATTGTCGCTGAATGCTAAAGACATACATGTTTCCCTTTGCAGTACGCGAACTGGCAAAAACACAACACGACGAAAACAGATGGAAAACCAATTGGCGCGGATTTGTAAAGCGTGTCTGCAGACAAAACCATTTTTTCTCGTTTATACATCTCGCTACTCCTCGTAGTCGTCTGTTGTCTTGTCGAGAGGTTGGTACGGATAGCGGCTGATGCGGCTCGCATGCATCTCATTCACCGCACGGTCGCGCTCCAGTTTACTCGCATCTACCGATGGCTTCACCGCTTCTAGGCGCTGCAGCAGCTTCGCGTTCTCCGCATCAATCTCCTGTTGGCGCCGATCGCGACGCCGTTGTGAATCGAGAGCCTTGTGGTGATCGCGCCAGGGCTCGGAGTTGTCTACACCGCCTCTGGTAGACATGATGTGCGTCATGTTGGCCACGAGGTACTGGTTGTCGCGATCAATCTGTCGGGCTCGCGCTTGCTGTCTTGGCTGAGAGGCGGCGGGGCGGGTGTACGCGGCGCTGGCGGGGACGCCGTTGTCTACGCGTGCCTTGGTGCCAGCCAGGCGTTCCCGATGCAGACGGTACTCCCTCTCACGGTCGAGCTCCGCCATGGACATGTTGGTTCGCTTCGGTTGCATTGAATTGGCAGACGGTGAGAGAAATAAACAAAGACTAATGAGAAATAAGGGGCAATGAAGAGACAGCACACAAAGAGATACGTCTGTCCACTTTCGGGCACAGCAGAAAAGGGAGAAAAGGGAAGAAAGACTGTGGGGATCGAAAAAAGGAGGATCCTCTGGCACACATACGCAAACATGGAATCACACATGAGCCCATGAGAGCGAAGAGGGTAGGCGCCAGAGGGTGAGACCCCGGCACGTCGCAAACGTGAAGAGTACCTGTGCCTACATGTGGCAAAGCCTTTCGATGGCACGCTGGTATAGCACGGCATCACTAGAGAACAGCGAGAGAAAAGAAAAAGTCCAGTATACTACTGTGCGCTGGACACACGCACACCCAAACGCGCACTGCTGGCCCAGAACCGCAAGCCAACAGGCTGACTGGGACTCAAGGCACCATGCCGTCCTGGAATGCTGCGGTACACATATATACATATATTTATTTGAGTGCAAGGTGCTCAATCAGACAGTGCCGACACGTGACAATACAAATAAAGAACTGACAAAAAGAAAGAGTTCGCCCCAAAAAGAACAGTTACAACAAGGGGAATAGTGGCGGTGAGTGAATGACAGCCACAATGCGGGGAGGGGGTATTTGTGCAATGGACCAGCTCTCTCTTGGTCATTCGAATTTGCTGCTCAAGACGTTGCCCGGTCAACGCGGAAAAAAAAAGGGGAAAAAAGAGACTACCTTCACATTCTGCCTCCACTACGATGCATGTCACGGAGAGAGAGAGAGAGAGAGCACACTCAGAAGTGCTGGTAAGGTCATCTCGAAGATGTGAATGGCTTACGCACACAGCGTCTATCAAATGTAACCTTACAGACACAAAAGAAGCGAGCGCTCCCTCCACACGCCTCAACCACGCCTCAAGCGAAATAGCAAGGAAAAGAGAGAAAACTGCAGAAAAGGAAGGAGTCATTTAGCACAGCACGTGGAAACTTAGCTGTCCGTTGAGGTCTGCCTGTTATGTTCTGTTGAGTTCAGTGGCTGCATCGGCGGCACCTGAATCTGTTGTCTGGGCCGTGGTTAGTTCATCTTGCTTTTTTTTTTCTTTTTCGAGACACGGCATGGAAATTGCTGTGCGCTAGTGAGTATCTTTTTGCGTGCAAAGCAATAATTCGTGCAGATCTCAGCGTGCCTCAGAATGTGTATAAAGTGTCATGTGCCGGCAGACAACAACAGAAGCAAAAGGGAAGAAGCACGGGAGAAAAAAAAAAGGGGGCACCGAAAGTAGTAAAATAAGGAAAGAAAGAGAGAAAAAAAAAGGAGATCACTTGAGGAAAGTCATTATGCGTTGCCAGACCCGCAGAGCTTCAGACGTACGTGCACAAGGTTCCCGGAACCAAGCACGCCGTGTCTGTCTTCGATCATCCGCCGCTTAGACGGGGATGCCGTTGCTGCCCTTGTACTCGTACGTGGGCTCGCCTTCGCCGCTCTGCTGCTGAGCAGACGGCATGCCCTCGGCGTACTCGGTCTCCTGCGCGGCCATCACAACGGAGCCGGGGAGGTGGAGCTCGTCAGGGCGGCGGTAGGCCACGAAGAGGGCGACGATGACGCCGGCCACCGTGATGCCGAGGCACACCCAGACCAAGGGGAACTCCTTCTTCTTCTCCTCGGCGGAGGCCACCGCGAGGAACGCGGCGAGGGCGATGAGAGCGAGCTGCTTAAGGGCCATTGTGAAAGCGGGGCAGGGAGGGTGAAGAGCGAACGAGGGTGAGAGCTTGGAAGAGAGCTGAAGTGGTAGAAAGTGGCTTAAAGAGAAAGCTATGAGTCGTCGAGGAACAGAAAGAGAGAGAGAGAGTGGGAGGAAGACAGAAGCACGGCTGAACGATCGATGGGGAACGGAAGGGGGGGGGGGGGCAGAGCGTAGACAGCATAAATTAGCGTATATGAGGCGCAGTGAAAGTGCAGAAGAATTTAGACGCATTCGCACCAGACGTGAGAAGACGCCGCGGTGCCACATGGTCCTACTTAGCACGCCCGGCTCAGGGACGTCAACGCCAGCGCGCGCGGACAGAATGAGCACAGGCACTCAAACCAATACAAGGCAGCACAGCGGCGCGCTTAAAGGCAACTCAGTTTAAAACCCGCGTGGAGACTACACTCACGGATGAACGTTATGCGTTTGAATTCATGGGCCTATCGGGGGCGCATCGCTTTACTAAACAGAGAAGAAGAAAAAAAGAGGGAGCGAAAGGGAACAAACAAAAATCAGTTTTGTATGACTGTGTGCAAGTTGGTCCTCGCAGTGTAACGCCGACACCCTAACTGAGAAATGCACACCACGCATATGGGAAACTTCGTATTGAAAAAGCACTACCACAACTAATGTGGCAAATGAAAAGATGCACAAAAAAAAAAAAAAGAGGTCCACACGAACATATTGGAAACAAAGAAAGAGAAAAGACACGACAAAGTGGTCAGGGTATCTGCCTTTCTTCCTTTTTTTCCTTTTTTTTATACTTTTAGTGGTAGGATCCAACTCTTAGAGATCAACGAGAGCGACTGTAAAAACAAAGTTTGTTTGTCATGGAGCGAATTGAGCGGGTCACGATGATGTGGCCCAGTACCAATGACGGCTCGTTCTGGCAGACCGTGATGTATCGGCTGCTCTACAAGAGGGCTGGCTCCTGCTCGTAGCCCTTGTGCGTGCGGGGCATACCGTCGGCGTACTCCATCTCCTGCCCAGTCATGACGGTGGCACCGGGAATTTGCAGCTCATCCGGGTGACGTCCGGCGATAACAAAGACGAAGATGATGCCGACAATCGTGATAGCGAGGCAGATCCAGGGGAGTGGAAACTCACCGGCGGACGCCATGCCCACGAAGGAGGCCAAGGCGAGGAGGAGGAGAGGCTTGAAGGTCATGCTCAAGAGAGAAAGAGAACGACAACGTAAAGGGGGTTGATGGGGAGAAGAGAGCAGACGACTGAGTGTTCTGAGACGTTTGACTGGGGCGGGAAGCAAAAAGAATAAAAAGAAGACATGAGAGCAGAGGCGAGGAGAGGTGGGTCGGTGCGAGAGAGAAGGCAAGGGTTTGGAAAACACGGAGAAACATGAGTGGCAGGTCTGAAACAAGACGCCAACCATCACCCACATGAGTGCAAAGCAGGCTACGGATCTGCGATCTAGATAAAACGGAAAACGAGTTGTGTTCACCAGCTGTTATGCAAAACGAAAGAGGAACAGAAAAAGAAGAAATAGGCGTGCCACTGTCCACTGATCACTTCAAACGCAGTACCATCTTCAGTTTGCGGCTGTTGAAAACAGCCTTGAGTGCTTTGCGCACGTGTGGCATGGGTGCGCCATTGCCGTACAGCTGTCGATGATTGACACTTACCAACGTGGAGTGCCGCCCCAGTGCCTTCGTGAGTGCCTCCAGGCGCTTCTGGAGGTCTGCACTCGATGAGGCCTTCACAGAGGCGATAAACTGTGGTGAGACGCAGCACCGAATGGGATGGGCCCCTCGTTGAGGCCCCACCACAATGGCAACAGGCCACGGCACCGAAGGGTTCACACGCTCACAGATGAGTGTCGTGACGCTGTCATCGGCGTGCAGCTCACGGAAAGAAGCGATTGCGCTCTCTGTCGCACTGTCAGAGCAAACGCTGGGTGAGGGTTCGGCAAGACGCTGCCCAGCATTGGCATTCGGCACCTCAGGGAGCGCCCTGTGCAACGTACGCCGAAACGCAGAGAAGAAGGCTTGCACACTGGTGAAAAAACGGGGGTCGTGCGGCATGGCAGCTGCGCTGGCATCTTTCGGTGTGTCATTTGTGTCTGTTGAGAGTGACAATGTATACTTCTTCAAAAACCGAGGCACATGGCGGCGGCGGGTGAGGAGCTGGGTTGTCGGCGCCTGGAGAACAGCGACAGCCTCCAGCAACACAGCCGTGCATGCCAACGACCTGTCGTCATCAGCGAGTTGTCCCTGCCCGTGCTCCAGTGAGCCCTTGCCCAGCGGAGTATTGGCGCCGGCATGGCGTTCAGCGGTGATGTGTGCCTGCCGCAGCACGCTCTCCACGTGCAGCAAGTACGCCACATAGATTTTGAGCTGCGCCAGATCGCACAACGCACCCCAAAAGCCATCTTTGGCCGCTGTGGCACTGTCTTTCGACGGGGTGTCGGAGGCCACCCAGGAGGGCACAAGAAGCGTATCCGTGTGGGGGCGGCCGAGCCACACGAACAGCTGCCTCACGACCTCAGAATGCGCCAAGCCGGGCGGTTCATCCCGCTGCGAGGACGGATAGAGGCGGAAGAAGGAACCGTGATCGACAGAGGTGAGGACCAGAGGCGGTGGTGACTTTCCCTGCGGTTTGCCTAAGCGGTAAAAGACCCTCGCGTCCAGAGCAAACAGCGACGCAAGGAGGGTCTCTGTATGAGCACTCACATCGGCATTCTGCACCTCCTCAGATAAAAAGTATCTGAAGTGCGGCGTGGCGACGCGTATGAGCTCCTTCTGTGCGTCTGCCGCCCGCTTCCACAGTAATGTCCGCAAAGTCCGTTGCACAACTGTCGAGTTGAGAACGTCCGCAAAGTAGGTGGCACTCCTGTCGAGGCTCGCAGAGTGAGACACACCAGGGCTTTTTTCTTGCAGCTGAGACCCTGCCTTGAGTGCAGCTTGCAGTGCATACAGAAGGACACGCTCCATCAGAAGCACGGAGGACACGTGGGAGGGACTCGGATTGTGCCGTTTGTCGTACTTATCTTCCGGACCATGATTCGCCTCCGCACGTGAGGTGACGCGTGGAAGTAGGTGACGCAGAAACTGGGCCGTGGCATCTGGCGAGTCGCACGGGAGAGGCCGCTGATCGGGAGAGCCGGTGGCGGCGTCGAACAGATCTCGCAGCGTGTGCACATCACTACGGAGGGACACATCGGCCAAGGTGGGTGTTGTTTCATGTTCTGAATGGTCAATTTGGCCAAGACCTGGGTCTTCTCTTCCCTGCACCAGCAGTGAGCCTTGCTGGAATGTGCCGGTGGCGGCGTTGTACTGAAAAGTTGGCACCCCCGCGGAGACACACCCCAAGTCGGAAAAGAGTTTCTCCCTGGCGTCCTTCCAATGCGCCTGAAAGTTGTCTTGCCGCTTCTTAGATTGTGAGCTTTGATCGGCACCTTTCTGCTGCTCGACTGAGGTGGTGGTTTCCCCCTGTGGAGAGGGTGTCGCGTCGAATCGGGATAAGTAGTCCTGTGCCCACGGGTGTAGCTGGGATCTGGCCTCCATTGGTCACCAGCACTGAGGCAACTATCACCAGACATGATAAGGGAGGGAGGGAGGAAAGTGGGCAGAGGGAGAGAGAGAGAGACGTAAGAAAGATATTCGAGACGATGGCATTGCAGAGGATATGAGTACCTGCAAAGTCACATGTGACAGGTACCAGATTCTAGAAAGAAAAAGAGGTGTGTGTGTGTGTGTGTGTGTGTACCGGAAATACGCTTCAGCATCTCGGGGCCACAATGCTCGTGTGGAAAGGAAGGCGAAAGCAACAAGTCAGTTCTGTGATTCAATTTGACACTGGTGTCAGAGTACGTGCTCCTGCTGCTCCCATCTGCACTGGCGTCGACCGGTGAGGAGAGAATCTTCCCTTGACCTGACGACGGCGAATGGGAGTCCTTTAGTTGTTGTGCTATTACACATTCACATGGCTTTTCATTTGATCTAATCCAAGCGGCACGCAGACCACCATCATCACAGGCTCACGTCTCCTGTCTCCATCTATACGTATTACCACTTTGCAATAGGCCCTTTTGTTTCTTGTCGCACCCCCCCAAAAAAGGGAAAAAACGGCATCAGCCATCGCACAAACGGTAGTGGGGGTCCCACTCACTTGTGAAGAATGTGCAGTGTCATGCGNAGGCGCCGCCATCCTCAGCCGCCACCTCTGCAGCGATGTTCTCCAGCAGGGTGGCCTCGTCCATCGCTTCGACGGCCTCCTCGCCTTCGTGGTCCTCCTCGGCAGCGAGACCCTTGGCCTGGCGGTGCGTGACCTTTTTGGGCTTAGCGGTTTTCTTTGTCGGCACCGCAGCGTCACCGAGTTCGTTCTCAAGAGATAACTCGCGCAGAATACTTTCTACCAAGCTGCTTTCAGTGACGTCAGCAGTGGCGCGAAGCGCTATTGCTTTGGGCTTGCGACCCCGCTTCAGCTGCGGCTTCGCCATAGCGGCCCCCATCTGCTCAGCGGGTGTCGTGAGGGTCACCAGGTGCTCCGCCGCCTCAGCTTCCACAGCTGCAAATAGGTTGGCGTCGTAGTCATCCTCAACGCCTTCCCTGTCCTCTTCTACTCGCGTCTCACCCGCATCAGTGAGCCGCTTCTCCGCATCGTCTCCAACGTCCAGTGGCTCAGTGCTCTCCTCGATCGCTGCGTCAGCGTATTCCGGTAATGGCTCGTACGCGCCCTCCACGGCGGCTATCTCTTCCTCCATAACAGGCTCAGGTGCCGGTGGAGCGGCAGCCACAGCCTCTCTGATCGTTGCAAGCGGCTGCAGAAGACGGGTGGAGGGTCGGCGTCGCGCTTCCGGCACGGACTGACCAGGTAGCGCAGGTGGGATCATGACCAACGTCAGCATGACCGTGTCTGCATCCCGCATAAGGGCCTCAGCCTGCTCCGCAGCGAAAACCTCCACACCATTCACGGCCAAGACCCGCACTCGTTCTCCGACTTGCTCGAGAAAAGTTCCAGCCACGCCTCCCAGCGGCGCGAGTACCATCACCCTCAGTGAGGCGTCTATGGCGACGGGTAGAGTCGCGTTAGGCCGCAGGCGCTGCATGACAAGCATCGCGCACTGCCCAGCCGCCCATTCGCTGCCTTGAAAGGGAATCGCAAAGGCAGCCACGTGGCTGTCCATGATCTGGTCCTGCTTGAACTGAGGTGACTGAATCGTCACCTGCATGCGCTTCCGCGTGCCCTTCGATGCGTCTCGCAGCGCCATCAACACACGATGACGATGGATTGCTGTGGCAGAGGGGGCCTCGTCACTTGGTGCGTCCTGAACGTCGCTGTCAGCGCTGTCCGGAAGCGACTGGTCGTTGATAGCCACCACACGTGCACCTTCGGTGGCACAGCGCAGAAGATGGTGAAGATCGCGTGCCCCCTTCCGTCCTCGCATGGCCACATCCACGTCAATAAGACACGCCTTGTCATTGAAGAGGAGGCCCCACGGTGTGTCGTTCGTGGTTCGACGCACGGTAAACGTGGCCTCGCCTGAGGTCAGATCTACGACGACGTTGTGAATGGTGGTGAAGCTGATAGCCGGCACCTGCGTCGCGCTCTCCGCGAGCAAGACCCAGTCCGTCAGCTTGTAGTACTCCCGTAGCGCGGCGCCGAGCAGCGGCTCCCCGGTCTGACCCTCCGCGTCCAGCAAGCGCAGCGTATTTTCGTAGAGCTGCTGGAAGTCATCGACGAGCGTGTGCGTGACGTGCAAGGCTGCGGTCGAAGCATCAGCCGCGATGGAGCCCTCACCATCTGCGTCCTTGGTTGGTGCATCAAGGATACTTCCATCTGCACCCAAGCATCCCCGTGCGTAGAGCTCAGCCTCGACACGGCGGCGAATACGCAGAGTGGCCCGCTCAATGCGGAGTTTGGCGCTTACGTAGCCCACGCTGTGAAGTCCTTCCACAATGGCCTCAATCGGCACCTGACGGACGGCGGCGTAGCTGTTGAAAGCACTCGTCATGGCCTCTCGGGGTTGCCCGGCCGGTATCTGCACGTAGTGCTGCAGGGAAAGGCACAGAGCGTGACGGACAACGTCAACCAAGGCGAGAAGGGCCTCCCGGGGGGTTTGACTCACCTCCACACGCGGGTCTGCCAGCTCATCCAGACGAGCCATGAGGGTCCCGACGGTCTGCGCCATGGCGAAGCAGGCGGGGTTGCCTGTGGCAGCGTCGATGGCATCACCATACAAGTAAGGGGCCAGATCACGGCAGGCCCGCACACGACTGACGGAGTCCCGAAAGCGAGCGACTGCTTCGTCAGACACGAGGTCCGAGGATAGTTGCTCGTCAGCTACGGACGACATTGGCTCAGTTTTGCTTTGCGTTGCTGCAGGCCTATTCGAATGTGACCGCGATCGAGGAGACACGACGTATTGGTGCTGTCTATGAGGAAAAGTACAGAAGAGGCACACGCAATGATTGAGAAGATGGTATGAAGATGGACTTCGAATACTTCTGATTGTTCATGGCCGCATGTGAGGGCGAAAAAAGGGTGATAGGGAGAGGGAGATGGGTTGGAAAATAGAGTCGCGGGTTAGAAACACATTAGCAGTGAGCTGGCTATTAGCAAAACAACGGTAAATGCTGGGATGCACACATAGCAGAGGAAAGGTCGTCATCAACCGTTGATGAAACTGAATGAACGTTTTGATTAAGCGTGTTTGTGTGAATGAAGTGGTTCAGAATTGAGAAATGGTACAAGAATACAGGAACAGAAAACGGGAATGCACTTGAGCAAGCGTGAGAGCTGTAAGAAAAATGAGATGTGGAAAACGAAAAGAGAGAAACAAACTAAATTTACCGACGCTACAAGCTTCCTATTTCATTCTTTGGGTGTGTGAGCATGCGCTGTGCGCACGTCAGAACTGAATCGTAGCACGTTCTGCCGTGCTCTTCGACTTGGGAGCGCTTGGTCGGAACCAAGCCTCTTCTTTCTCTTCATCGGCAGCCGCAGATACTCGCGAGACACCTGCAGTGCCCATAGAGCGGTGCACTGCCAACATGGCATTCTCTATGAGCGCATCCTCGTCTGCAGCTTCGGTGTCCTCGTCGGCCCAGCTGCCACTGTTGGTCGGTTTCGTCGCGTGTTTGGCCTTCGCGTTCTTCGTCTTCTTGCCGACTTTCGTCTTCTTGGTCTTCGCGCGACGTGGAGCTGCGTCCTGATCGATATCGTCGTCGTATGCGTAATCGTCTTCATCGGCGTCACCGTAGGTGTCGCTCCGCTTACCGTGGCTGGCCCTGCGCTTGTGACTCTTAACGGACGCTTTAACCTTCTTCTTCGCCTTTGCGGGCGACTTCTTGCTCTTCTTCTTCTTGTTCTTCGTCGTCACGGGCTCATCGTCTTCGTCTTCATCAAATGCGTGTTCCTGTTCGTCTGCCTCCTCTCCATTCTCCTCGTCGTAGTCCGCCTCCTCGTCGTCATAGTTTTCCACCGGCCGGCGTGACGCTTTCTTCTTTTTGTTCTTCTCGCTAGCCGGCTTCTTTTTGCGAGATACTCGCTTGGGGGCAATCTCCTCATCGTCATCAACATCCAGACTGGCACGGCTTCGAAGGCCAGTGTAGGCCTTTGTATCGACGGTGAGCTGCATTGT
>JASANS010002077.1:0-15195 GCA_030849605.1 Wallacemonas sp. 195SL | reverse complement strand
TTGGCGGGGGCAGTGTCTTGAGGAATACCTCCGCAGTGGCGGATGGCGGCAGCCCGCAAACCGAGCCCATACCGATGATGCGGGTGTGAAGTCGGCGCAACATGAGGCCGTCGGTTCGTCACCCTGAGACGTGCACGCACTAAAACCTTGCTGGCTTTGTTGTGGATAGGAAACAAAAACAATATCAAAAAAAAAAAAGGAAATCAAAAAACAACAACAACAACATACAAACAGAAGAAGTAGGCGTAGAAGGAATGCGTGGCGTTGAGGCGTCAGGATGAGGCCAGCAGACGCACATAGGTCTGTGCGTGCATGCGGATGCGAAAGGAAGGTAGCTCCCCTGCTCCTGGTGGACCACGCGCTGGGAAAAGGATGTGCTAACCACACAAGAAGGGGGGGGGGGGCGATCCTGACACAAGTGATGGTCCAGTGCTACGTATCCCACTGCTTGAGAGAGCGTGTGGCAACGAGCACAACGTACCTATGCTGCGTCCCACAATGAAGGATTCACTTTGCACTTAATGGAAAAGCACATGTTGTGTTCACATGTGTGTCACAAATAGAGACTCAAAAAAAAAAAAAAACTCAAACAAAACAACAACAACAGCAGCACTAACAGCACCAACATAAACTGACGGCAACACCACCAGATTCCCAGCAGATACGATCTGCTGGTTCTTTCCCTTGCGCGGAATGTACATGAAAGAGAGGGAGACAGTATGTGCATGTCAAATGGGTGGCAATGGAGTAGTCCAATGGGCAATGGCACAGGCGCAGCGAAGGGGCTTTTACTTGACGGACACACGCACGCGAGACGACTTTTGTCGGGTGATGAAGCGTGTCAGTCGGTTGTACTGATACAGGCTCATGCCAACCAAGATGAAGATGTTGGCCGTCACACCAACGGCAATGAGCTTCGACAGGTCATCGTTGCGTTTGCGATCGGCTATGTTGGCGAGGCGAAGTGCGTTGGCATCCGTGGAGAGGTTCAGCATGACGGAGCCGTAGCGGTACAGCTTCAGCTCCATCTCCGCCTCCACCTTGTTCACCGCATCAGGATCAATCTCGAGCACGTCCTGCTTGAAGAAGGCAAACTCAATCCACTTGGGTGACACCAAGGAGAAGCTGTTGTCGAAGCACACTGTCACTTCGGAAGGAAGACCGTGAACGGTGGTTTGGACGGACGGGGCTGTGTAGGTCTGCTTGCCATCCGTGCTGCGGTTCCACGCATTAATCTGCACTGTCGCCGTCGCGTCACGCCGGCCAGCCGCAAAGTCGCGGTAATGAAGGCGAGACAGCTCGGTGATGTCCTTCACGGGCGGGTTGAAGGTGGCTGTCATGACGGCGTCAATGTCGAAGGAGCCGCCATCGGTGACCTGGAAGGTAAAGGCCAGCGTACCACCAGCCTCAACCACCTCTGTCAAGCACTCCCGTGCGCCGGGTTCCACACGCAGGCCGAACGTGTCCGCGTCAGCGCGCAGCGCAACCGTGCCAAGCAGGCAGACCACCACGGCAAGCAAAGTACACAACTCACGCACACGCTTCATGTTTCGAGGTGTTGTAGATTTGTCTACGCTTCGGGTACCAACTACTGTTCACTATGTCACGAGTAGAATCTTCTTCGTTTCTTTTTTTTTCTCCGCTTCACACAAGCACACAGTGCAACGATGACGAGAAGGTAAAGGAAATGAGATGGGGGACGGTAGGAGAATAGAAAGAGGGATTGTGGAGTTGCAAAAAAGGCAGTGAGACATCCTCCGATTCGATTTGGAGGAGCAACAGAGGCGTATGGCTCGTGCTCTCCCTCTCTCTTTCTCTCTTGATTGTCTATACTGCAATGTCTTCTGCGAGCCGTGCCTGAGGAGGGGTGTGTGACCCACGTAGAAAGTAACAACGAACGACGACACAAACATATCCGTTTGAATAGTTTCTATTCTTTTTCTTCATATTAAAGCATGCAGTTTAAAGTGTCATAACCACACTGTCATTGCCTACTGGTACTTGCCCTCACGCATTTTTTTGACGCGGCGGCTGCCATGAAACACCATCGCATCCAGCAGACCTGCCACCGTCAGCACACCTCCGCACACCGCACAGAGCTGAAGCAGGAGGTGCACAACGGACCTGTACGGTCGCTCTCGATGAATGTGAACCTTAATGGGCGACACGTCGTAGGAGATGAAGACACCGCCAATGAGCTGACCACCACCGGCCTGTGCCGCGCTTTCGAAACTCTCGCGGGCCGTGAAGTGGCGCGTCACGGAGTACTGATTCGACTCCACGCTGCCCAGTCCCAGCACGTTGCCCCCCTCGTACCGTGTCGGCACAACCTTGACGAAGTAGCTGAACCGGCCGTTGACAGACGCCTTCTTGGCAGGTCCTGTGCCCCGCACGTACTGCGTGCCATCGAGTGGGTTAGATTGACCAGGAAACGCCGCGCCAAATTGCAGTGTGTGGACGACGTGGCTAAGGTTGAGGTGACGCACTGTGTCCATCATGTAGTCCATCGGGCCGTTATACCGAGCAAGTTGCCCTGACAAGGCGCGACCGGGAATGAACTGAATCCGCCCCTCCACACGCGGCACGGTGAAGGACGCGTACAAGTTGCACCCCTCCTTTGACGCTGCCAGGGCGGCATTCTTCATCCGTTCCTCCGCACACTGCGCCACACTAATCTCATCCACGTTGAGCACCCACCCCTTGCGGCGGTAGGCGTTGCGGACGTCTTCGCAGGTGTAGCAGCAGTCACCCGGCGTGCGCTCTGCGCCGTAGCAGCTCGGGCACCCTTCCTTCGCCGCGCCGTCGGGGTCAATTGGGACCGTCGCCTTGCGCTTCTCATCAACCAGCTCGCGAGCACGGCTGATGGGGCGCAGCGTCTCGGCGTCTACACGCGTCTTCACCACGGTCCGCGACTCGGGTGATGAGAACCCACCAAAAGCATCCAGTACGTCGAGTGTCATGAGGTCACACGGGACGCGGTAAAAAGTCATGTTGATGCTTATGTCCATGTCACCACCAGGCGTTGGATCGACAAACATTTCATGCCGAGCCTCTGTCGAGAAAAAGTAGCGCAGCTCGCCCAAGACGAGGAGGGCTACAATCACAAGAGAGATGATGGACACGAGGCCGCCACTGACAGTGCGCTGCCGCGCATCTTGCTCGAATTTGCGATCGAACTTGGGGAATACATCAAGCTTGCGAATGCCTTTCATCGTCACGCACACAAGTAACAACAAAAACAAAACAAAACGGGAGACACACTAACGATGAAAGCAACAGCTCCACTAGGGGATGCTGGACACGAGGGGAATAGAGGCGGATAGGAAGAGGGGGGGGGGGGAGAGAGAGAGAGAGAGAGAGAGAGGGAGAGAGGGTAGTGAGCGTGTGTGCATGAGTAATGATGTCCCTATTGGTGTGCTAACGTGTGTGAGGATACAATTTCGCAATGTAGATGAGACCCATGGGTCCCGTCGCATCCTGTTGTTTTGTCTCCACCCATATCATCTGGCCTTCATGTGCATTGTGCCTTCACGATAGAATAAACATCTGAGAAATCGACTCCACAGAAATGAATGCATCAACGGCTTGCTACTCAGCGACCCACCGGAGTGGCGCTGCCTCCACCAGTATCGCATCGAGTGCACACGACCGATTACTCTAATACGAATAGGTCGGATACAGTCTTTTTCTCGCCGTCTCCCTTTTTTTCTTCCTTGTATGACACATAAAGAGTGCCATGACGTGCGAAACAGTTAATGTAGTCGCGAATCTAAACAATATACTCGAAAAGCGTGAGAAACAAACGCATACAAGGACAATATCTAAAAACAAAAACAAAACAAACAGGACGAAAGAAGCATGTCCTCATCAACACCACAGGCATTTCTTGCAATGGTACTGATGTTGAGTTTCTTTTTTTTTTCCCCCGCTTCAACAGAAAAGAGAATAATAAACACACACACACAAAAAAAAAACATGTCAATCTATCTATCACTGTTTTTTTTTTCTGTCATCCAACAGACCAATGCCGCACGCTGCTTGCTCTTTTCTTCTAAAAGGTGGCCATAAGCTCCATCTTTCGGCGCTTTGTGGCGGCCAGTTCACTGTTGTTCAGTGAGAACGCAACGCTCGTGCCACCAATGTCACTCTCTTCGTCCTCGACACCCAAACAAAGTGATTTGCTGTTCATAGCATCATCATCGTGCATCATGTTCAGCTTGGCATTCGAATTGCTGGAGAAGTGTGTGCGTCCGCTTTGGCTCAGGCCTTGAGGGGCGGAGTCAGGCTCGGCGGAGGAGGCCGATGCCTCGCGACCAATGTCGAGGACGATGCTCTTGTCGTTGAACGTGACGCCACGAGACGCCGATCGCGATGGCTGCCTAGACGTGCTGTTCTGCTGCTGTAGCTCCGCGAGAGGTCCCTTTGAGGTCATCTCCCTCAGCTGCACATCCAACTTGCGCACGGCACGGCCGCCCTCCACCACGCGCTTCGTTTCGACATCGAAGTAGCGCTCTGCGCGTGCCAAACACTGACGGCGACGACGCTCAATGCCCTCGAAGCCTTCCAGCACCTTGGCCAGCTCCTTCTCCATGTCCTCCTTCTCCTTCACAATGTAGTCAGACTTGGAGAGCTGGTCTTGGAGGTGATGCAGGTGGGCTTCTGCCTGCTGCAGACGATCGTGCAGCATGGCACACTGCTGCTCACGGGCCATGATGTCAGACGACAAGTCGGGGACCGGCTCCGTGTAGTACCTCTCCTCACGCTCCAGCAGCGTTGACCAGCCCTGGCTGAGAAAGAGCTGCTCTTCCTCTTGGCGCTTGCGAATCACACGGAGCTCTGCCAGCTTGGTCTTCAGCGCAGTCTCCTCCGCATCGAGCGCCATTTCCTCAGACTCAAGCCGACTCGTCTCGCTCTGTTGTTGCTGACTCCATCGCATGGTTTGCTGCTGCAGGTACGCGGCTGGGTTCTGGGGCTCCGTGAAGGGCACGTAGGTGGTCCGTGACGCATCGGGCTGGCGAGGCGTGCCAGGAGGCCCTTGGTAGGCCTGAGGCGGCGCGGCCATGAACGGGTTCGAGACGGCCGGCATCATGTAAGAGTTGCGCGGGGACGGCGGAGGCGGAAACGACGCGGCTGCTGATGCTGTCGTCGGGTACGCCTGCCTCGGGGTGCTGTGAGGCGTGCTGCCCGTGGTGGGAATACGCAGGGTCGTCATTTCTTTCGTCGGCGCGGGGTAGTACGCAGGGGCGGTACCCTCCGGGCGACGGTAGTACAGAGGCGGCGTGGAGGCCCGTGGAGCCATGTACGCGCTGTAGGTAGACGACATGACGGCTGCGTAGATGAAGGATGCAAAATAATATAAAAAAAGGAGAAAAAAAAGAAGTGATCTATTTGGGGTGTGTGCGAATATCTAATCGTAGTGTGATCCTCCAAAAGAAGAAAATAAAGAGAACTTTATGATTCACACAAGCACGTTCTTGATGCCCGTCAGCACACAGGGAGGGTTGAGGAATAGAGGTGAAAGGTCATTTGATTGAGGGGAGGGGGGGGCACTCGGGTAGTGTGGCATGGACGACTCAGCCATGCTTGGCTTTGATCTCTGCGGTGCGCATCAGATGTGATTGCGACGCGATGACAACGTGGGAAGGACGCAGCACACGAGGCACAGTCGCCACCCATCACCAGGCCAGCGGTTTTTCACCATTCACTTTGTGACCTACAGAAGGCGTTCTATTCTGACGATTTGAGAGGCTGTGCATCACGCACACACACACTGAAACAGATAAAACAAAACCAAAAGACACTCACAATACGTGGCACTGACAACAAGCGCACAGATAAATCATGAGAGGGCGTATACAAAAACACACCCCCTCTGAGACTTCATTTCCAGTTAAAGATATCTATAGTATCCACAAGGATCGCTCTATGGCCCAGAGGCAAAAGAAGGAAACAACAACAACAAAAAAAAACGACGAAAAAAGAGAACAAGCAGTTCGTTTTCTGGGTTCTCACTCACACCCCCTTTTCTTCTATTCGATGACACAGACATTTATTTCACCTTCAAGACAGAGCAACAGCAACGATATATACTTTCTTTCTTCGCCTTGCTATCGCTATCAAGCGCGACGAAAGACTAAGCGAACTGTGAGGGACTTCTTCATCGCATCCATGACTTCCTTGAGTTGCGAGGCCGGCGCACCGTTGACCTTGTCAAGATGCCACGTCGGACGGGCCGCCAAGCGACGCATGTACGGGTGCTGACTGCGTGCGTCAGAGGCAGCGAACATGGGCAGCGGCTCCATCGCCAGTGCACGCGCGTTCCAGTCGAAGCGAAGAGACACATCCCACGGCGTCTCCAGGGACGGCCGGCGGAGCAGCATCTCATTCTCCGAAAACTCCTCCACGACCAGGCGCTCCCCAGGCAAGGTCAGACTCTCAAAAATGCTGTCCACAAGCGTGCCTGTCGTCGTGGCAGCGGAGGACGAGGCGAGTGGCACGTCCGCGTGCTTGGCCACCTCAGCGACTAGCGGCGTCTCCTCCCCGACGACCGCTGGTTCTTCTGGTGCCGGTGTCGCAGCAAGGGGCGTGGCAGAGTCGGCTGTCTTGGTACCGCGGCGCACAGCCGCCAGCTTCATGTGGCGTTTGATCTTCTTGCGTGCAGAAAGACGGCGCACCGAGGCTGGGATCGGCTCTGGTGCCACCTCTGCCTCCGCCACAACGACCTCGGCCTCGGCCTCTGCAGGCGCCTCGTGCGTCTCCTCCATTGCCCTGAGCTCCTCCGCCACCTCAACTGCAGCGGTTTCAACAGCAGAGGGCGTCTCCGCAGCTTTTGGCACCTCGGCGACCTCGTTGCTATCCTGCGCAACCGCATCGGGTGCTGCCAGCTCCGCCTCTGCCACCATCGCTGGCACCTCTGGCACGGCCTGAGGCGGGGCTTGTTGGTGTCGAATGGAGCGCATTTGCTTGATCAGGCGCTTCCGTTTCGGCTTGGCCTTCGCTGCAAGGACTGTCGTCGCAGCCTCCACCTTTGGCTCTACAACGGCTGCCAACGGCTGCTCAGCCACTTCAGCGACCGCAGCGGTGTCCGCATTGGTGTTCTCAGCTTCAACAGACCCCACAGCCTCAGGCTTCTGCACAGCCTCCTGGACTGCCGGCTGCTCGACAGGCTCGGCGCTGGCAGCGACCACGGCTTCTGGTGCCACGTGGGCGTCCTCTTGCAGCTGTTGCTGGATAACCGCCTCCACGGCAGTATCAGTTGTCTCCTCAGTGGCTGTGACTTCGGCCTCGGCGGTGGACGCAGGGGGTGCTGTCGCCTCCACTACGGCCTCCACCGCTTCTGCTACCGGCGCGGCGGCGGTCGTCGGCGGTGTGGTCAGCTGGTAGCGACGCGGAATGCGGGCCACCTTCTTCTTTTTGGGGCGCTTCACCGCTGTGCTGCGCGCCTTGGCCTTGAGACGCCTCGGGGCTGCCGGTGCCGCTGGAGCCACGGCGTCCGCCGCCTCGGTGACGAGCTGTGGAGCATTCTGTGCGATTTCAGCCGGTGCGACGGGCTCGGCTGCGACCGCAGAGGCGTTGTCAATATTCACAGGCTCTGCTGGAACTTCAGGCGCAGGCTCGGCTGCCGCGACCTCATGAACAACGACATCAGCAGCCTCTGGGGCGGCTTCGGCGGCGGCCACATGAGCAGCGGGCGCCGCCTCCACTGGCGGTGCGACAACTGGCGCCACAGCGGGGGCAGAGGCCTTGGGCCGACGAGTGATGGTTGCCCGGCCAGACCGCTTTGCAGGCAGCCTCGATGCCACCACGGGCTCTGGCGTGGCCAGCACAACGCGTGGCACCTCGGCAATCGAAGCGGCAGCGGCTGCAGGCGGCACGGCCTCCGCCTGGGCAGCGGCTGGCTGTGACTGCGGCTGTGGCTGTGTGGGAGCGGCGGCTGAGGTTTCTGCAACGTGATCAACAGGCACTTCGGCAGACGTGACATCGGCGGCAGCAGGTGCCGTGGCGGCCTTTTTGGTGATGCGATGGCGGCGAGATTTGGCAGGGACTTTCCGCGCGGGGCGCTGAGGCGGGGGCACGACAGCAGGGGTGGGCACATTCGCCATTGCCGGGGCACATGGCACTGCTGTGGTGCTCTCAGGAGCTGGCACTTCCTCTGCCTGGACCGGCACTGCGACGGCCTCAGCGACCACAGCTTCGGGGGCGTCGACAGCCACGGTGGTATCGGCCGCAGCCGGAATCGAGGGGGACTCCGTGGCCGTGATCTGTGGCTTCTTCGTCATGACACGCGTGATGCGAGCGGCTGGCGGTGTGCGCATGGGACGCACCGCAGCCCGTGCCGGAGCCGTGGGCACCTCTGTCACCGGCGTCGTCTCGATGGGAGCTGCCGCTGTGTTTGTCGGCGCCGTCGCGTCGAGTGACGGAGAGGCAGACTCGTCTATGGATTGCGTGGGGGTGGCCACGTGGTGAGCTTCTGTGGGCTCGACAGCAACGAAGGATGGCTCTGCGGCGATGGCTGCGGCTGCGGCTGGTGGGGTGACCTTGGTCTTCCCTCCCTTGACGCGGCGCCGGCGCTTCGTCGCCTTGGGCTTTGTGCTCGTCGCGGCAGTGGCGGTGGGGACAGGCTGTACAGCCACTGGCGTCTCCACGGGGGCGGCAGCAGCAGCGGGTGCAGCTGCAAGTGTTGGGGGCGCTGCAGGTGTTGTGGTCGCACCGACCACGGGGTCGAGCTCTGTGAAGAACGCTTTCTTTGGTGCTGCGGTCCCTGACACGGCGGTCGGCTCCGTCGCGGCGGCATCCACTGGCACCTCGGAAGGCTTGCTCTGCGACGTCACAGCGGCCTCAGCAGCTGGGGCATCCACGGCAGGTGTGGCGTGGGACTTTGTAATCGCAGCGCGTGCCGTGGCACGGCGCTTCGGGACTGGGGTCTTCCGTGCAGGTGGGGTGACCGCCACTGCAGACACGGCGGTATCTGCGACAACTTCCGCCGGCGTGGCATTGACTGCCTCGGTGACAGCAGCTGATTCGACAGCTTGAGGAGCTGCAGGCGGTGCAATGACCTGTGCGGTGACGTCTCCTGGTGCGTCTGTTGGAGGCACCACTCTCGAGGCAGAGGCAGCACTGGCCGGCAGACGTCGGACGCGGGCGGCACCAGGAACAGCCGTGCGGCGGTACGTGCTGCCGAGGGGACGGTACGTCTGTTTGGCCACCATTGTATGTATGAGAGAAGAATACGTGAAGAGTGGCTTTGCAGTGATAGCGGTGATGATCTTTGACGAGCCTTTCTTGTCTCGGTTCCGTGTCTGAGAGGGCTGTCTATAGAGATGAGTGTGTTATTTCTATTTGTATTCTCTTGATTTTTTTTCTATATGTCTCTTGAAGGGAGAGGGTAGCGCGGAGTCAAAAACAAGCCGGGAAAGTGGAAGAGATAAAAAGAAGTGAAAGGGCAACAAAGCTGTAGGAAGAGCCCCTACATAATGTGCAGCAGGTGGAACAACACAGATAGATAGATTGATACAAAGAGAGAGAGAGCGAGAGAGGTAATATACCTAAAAGAGAGGGTCTATCAGGATGACACGTTCCATTCAAACCAAAACAGACCGGGGGAGGGCCTGATACACACATCAATTTGTCTTCATTGCTTTTCTCCAATGCCACATCGAACAGCACAACATATGATGGCGTTTGCTCACATATGCTTCGTGCCTGTCACGTGCAAGGGAACCCACAAAAAAAAAATGCACACTCATGCACGCGTTCAGTCTGAGCAGTGCAGGGATTTCAGGCAAGGCAGCAAATGTCTGTGTTCATCCTAAAAAGTATTTTTTTCTTCTGTGTTCGCTGAAGCTTGCTTCGCGTCGAAACACAACCACTTGGCCGTATCCATCGCTTCCTTTACCTGAGAAACGAACGCGGCAGCGTAAACTTAATTTGCTTTGGGGGGAAAAAACCGCACACACGAGACACCACCGAGATAACAACGACAAGAAAGAAAATATGAGGAAAGTGACGAAAAAAGCAAAAGAAGGCGAAACACGCACAAGGAAACGGTGTGTGAAAGTGCAACAAAAGAAGAAAAAAGAAAAAAAAACAAAAGACCAGAAAACGATCTCCACGACGTGAAACAAAGAAGCAACAGTGCCATAAAGCGGCAAGAAAAAAGTATAACCTAACGCTAGAAATCAAAAGTATAAAAACAAAACACAAAACACACGTAATCATACATGGGTACCTTTTTTTACCGTT
Source organism: Wallacemonas sp. 195SL (assembly GCA_030849605.1). Classification (NCBI taxonomy): domain Eukaryota; phylum Euglenozoa; class Kinetoplastea; order Trypanosomatida; family Trypanosomatidae; genus Wallacemonas; species Wallacemonas sp. 195SL. Next base: position 4,953 of record JASANS010002077.1, on the reverse strand, counting down.
TACGACGAAAGTGACAACGATGATGGGGGCGCAAACTTAACAACATTTGAAAAGGAGAAAGAAAACCAACAATGCGCAACATCTGTCTTAATGAAGTGAAACAATAAGAAAATACACACACAAACAAAAATGTCAAAACTCAACCAATATGCCGTCCTGCGCATAGTAGCAGTGCTGTTGTGTACGCACCTTGGCTTGCGTCGATTGAGGTACTTCATGGCACTACAGCTTCCTGTCCTTTTTTTTCTTTCTGGGTCGAGCTAGTCTCTTTTCTTGAAGGCGTCAGAAATGAAAAAAAAAAAAAGAGTGACACAACACACACGCACACACACAAAAAAAAACTGCATAGAATGATCACACTTCTTGTGTGAACGGACACGTCAAGCGGAAATGAGGAGTGAAGAGGTATGTGTTAAAAAAAACGAGAGAAGCCCAACAGCAAAGAAGAGCAGGCATTTGTACACCCATCTAGAATGATGTGCACTACCGAAATGAGGAGTTGGGCGATTCTTTTTCCGTTGCAAGCAATGTGTGTACGCCACTCCCCGCACCACCCGAGTATGAACCGCCACTCATGGTTGTGGCGGCCGGCGCTGAGGTACTGCTTGACTTGCGTGTTGCCTCAGCAGCGTGTTTCTGCCACATACCCCATTTCGTGATTTCTGGGGTTTTGTCCGCGTAACTTACCTGAATGCAGCGGCGCTTCCCATCGGGGTCCTCTGGAGAGAAGGAGAACTGGTTGTGCAGTGCTGAGATGGCCGCGTCGGCTTCATCGACGGTTTCGTACCACACAAAAGCGGTTGGGATTCTACGTATTTCGTTGGGTGTGATTGTCGTGGAGTGGCGAACGACGTTGACGTGAAGGACTCGTCCATAGCAGCTGAATACAGGAAACAAGTCCATCTCCGTCACGTAGGGTTCAAGTTGACCTACGAATAACCGCGCTTTAGAGTGCGTTAGTGCATCTCGTGATGGCCGCATGTTAACAAAGAAGAATATTAGGGATGCCAAAGAGGTGTGCACGCACAGGTTTCCTTTTTCTCTTTCAAAAGATCACAGAATGCGATGACGTGAGATGAAGGAAAAGAAACAACAACAACAAAAGACGCAATTATCTGTGTGCCCTATATAAACAAATCAATAATCAGAGGAGGTATAATAAAAAAATGTATAACACTAAGAAAATCAGCAATGGTAAACAAAAATAAAAGTAAATGAGCCCGACTTGATGCTAGCTCAACTGCTCATTCATACGGTCAGAGGTAGGAAAAGGAGAGAGTGAGAGAGGAAGAAGGAGTTTAGCAGAGACAAGTGGAATTCAGCAAAATGAGGAGCTTGGAAGGGCACCCGAACGCGAAGACCAAAGACGGCGAAGAAAGATGCGAGTCATCACTTCACGTTTGATTGTATCTGTTCATGTTTATTAATGTCGCAAAACAAAGCACAAGTACAACAAAGAGAAAAAAAGCATAGGCAATCCGCTGTGCAAAATTTGTTGTCGAAAAACGAGAATCAATCATCGAAAAAGTCGAGGGCTTCTTCATCAATATTGTCGCACCACTCGTCGTCGGCAGGCGCCGGTCTGTCTTGAACGTTGGATGTCGCCGAGGACGGGACAGGCAGTGCCTCCGTTGTCTTTCCTGCCGAAGACAAGACGAGTGGGAAAAGAGTGAGAGTATCTTCCTCTCCAGAGAGCACGAAAGCATATGCACCGAATTCACTCAACTCGGCTTCTTCCACCATCACTGGTGCTGCCTCGAAGACAGTTTTGAAAGGCCCTAAAGAGGTCATCGTGAGGGCAACCACCACCACTGCGATCAGGGTAGCAAGAAAAAAAAGTGAAATCATGTGTGCGTGAAGTGAAGAGCCAAAAAAAAAAAATGTAGTAGTGGAGAAGAAAAGATGCCAGGAGGAGAAGATATTCAGCAGCGTGCGAGTGGGAGCAGCAGACAAATGAGAGCACGTTGTGGCAGGTGCTGGATACCGTATCCCTCACGGGGAACAGCCACTTGTGTGTGTGTGTGTGTGTATGTGTGTATGTGTGTATGTGCTCGGGCACAACTGATGGGCGAACTACTGCGCTGTGAGAAGGCGTCGCCAACGATGAGCAGACACAAACCACGAGTGTGGCTACTGACGTGACCTCTGCCATTGCGTGTGGGTGTGTGCGTTTGGGTGGTGAGGCGCCGAGAACAGCACGGCGCGATCAATGCAGGAGGACTGACGCTGAGACAGCATACATCGGATGCCGCTGCCTTGCTACATACGCACCTCTTGTATGTGCCATTCTCTCGTGAATTTAATGCGTGCGAAGATCTTTTCGCTTGTTTGTTCTGGATCTCTCTGTTTCACTTGATGTAACGCGCCAATGCACAACATTTCGGGCAGTCCAATTAGACAAACCACAAGGCCGCATCTGAGAAGAAAAAAACGAAAAATAAGAAAAATATAAAAATACCTTTTCCCGTTTTTTTTGCGCTGATGAGAGACTTTTGAAAAGAGAATGAAGAGCGTCTTTAATTGTTGTTTTTATTGCATTCTGACACTTTTTCTTCTTTGGTTTAGCGAACCAAACGTTCCAAAAACAACCAATGAAAAATACAAACAAACCAAAACAAAAAACGAAAAACGAAAAAAGTGAGGGCGTACAGGGGGGAAGGTGCCCTAAAAAAATGAGTATGATGGGAACAAATAGGATTCTCTTTGCATCAGCTTTCACACGTTGTTTTTGTTTTGGTGGCTTGATTCCCTTTTTTTACTCTTATCTACGAATGAGTGGGTAGTGATAACAGAGATACCTGAAAACAGGTTCAGATACCAGGGCCAGATCACAGAACATGGCCGCGTTAAACAACAGAATAAAGGGAAAGGAACGATTATGACACGGGCCGAACAAAACAATTTTTCTTCTTTCGTGTTCTCCTCTGTGATGAACAGGGAGCGGAACTAGAGGGAAATCTGGTGCACAGATACTGGGCCTGACGGACTTACATGACCATGCAGCAGCCACCCTTATCCTTCTCCTTCTTCTCATCCTTCTTGTCGTCATCCTTCTTATCGTCATCCTTCTTCTTTGCGTCCTTCTTGGCGTCCTTCTTGGCGGCAGCGGGCTTCTCCTCGACAGGCTTGGCGTCATCAGCGGCGGCTGGGGCATCACCGATGTCGCGCGTGGCGGCTGCGGCGGCGCCAGCAGCGGCGGGCTCCTCCACGGGGTAGTCTCCGGGCGAGTCAGCCTTGGCGGCGGCGGCCTCCTCGACAGCAGGCTCGTCGGCGGCGGGCTTCTCGACTGGGTACTCTCCGGGCGAGTCAGCCTTAGCGGCCTCCATCGGGGCATCGCGAGCCACAGCGACGGGCTCGTCGGCGGCGGCTTCCTCGTCGGCCATGGGGGGCACCTCCGCGGCGGCCTCAGGGGCGGTGGCGGCCAGTGGTGGCGCCTGGGCAGAGCGGTCACCGATACGGCTACCGCGGATGCCGGAGAGGCGCTCCTCACGGATGCGGCTGCGGCGCTCGCGCACCTCACGGGGCATCTTCTTGAACACACGCGTGGCAACCTCGCCATCCTCACCGTCCGCACCAGGGGCAGCGCGGCTGGCAGAACGAGCACGGACATCATCGGGCATGGCCAGGAAGACGTTCGTCTCCGGCTTCTCCTCGGCGGGAGGGGGCACCTCACCGGGGCCGGCAGTGTTATCCGGATCGCCATCGGCGTCCAGCTTGGCGGCGGAGGCCCAGCTGCAGAACTCGTCGAAGGTCATCTGACCAGAGCCGTTGGCGTCAATCTGGCGGAACGTGGCCTCGGGGTCGTTGATCTGAACGCCCCACTCGGCAATGCGGNGATATCCTTGAGGCGGGTCGTGAACTCGTCGAGCTGGCAGTGGTCGATCAGGCCCTGGTAGGTCTCATCAAGGGTGAGGGACTTGCTGCCATCGGCATCGAACTTCTTGAAGAGATCGATGCGGCGCTTCTTGTCCTCAGGGGTCTTCTTGCGGGGCAGGATCTCGCGAATGCGGTCCCAGGCGACCTTGCGTTCGGCGGCTGTCTTACCTTCACTGGACATAGTTGCGTCTGTGTGAAGAAGGTGTTAAAAGACAAATAATGAAATTTGTATTTTTGTCTTGAAGAGGATAATACTTTTTTTTGTTTGGTCGTAACGTTTAACTTTACTACCGTAGCTTGAGTTAGTTCTGGTGGAGAAGGCAACGGAAGACAGCACAGTATGGGGCCACATACGCACAACGAAAAGGAGTGGTGAGAAGGGAAAGAGAGAGAGAGCAAGTGAGAAGGTAGGACAGCGTGAACGAATTCAGTTGTGAGATGCACTGTCGACGAAAGGCGCTAACTCAGTCGGCTATGATGATGGACTGACGGGCAACAGGGCACGCATCGGTGCTGAACTTTTTTTTTTTTTTTTGGGCCAGGCAGTGATCTCTTTGTCAGTGAACCTCCCACCGCGAGTGTGATTAACAAGTGCCGTGCCGAGTGATTCTACATCGTCCACGTTTTTTGTTTTGTTTCTGTGTTAAACAGGACGGCAAAAGCGCGCATGGGTGCTTGAGCTGAATGTGCCGACACAATAGAAAACAGAAAAAAAAATGGCGCCGTCAAGGCAGAATATTGTTAGAGAAAGAGGGAACTCTGCACGATACTGTGAAGTGAGCCGTCTAAAACTAGTTAACAACAAACAACAAAAGAAAAAAACGGGAGATAAAAATTGTTAAGCCATCAGAAACGGAGAATGTAAACACAAACGTCATCCAGCCCAGAAAGACATAAAAAAAAGGAAATACAGGAAAAAAAAGCGAATGTAGACGAAATGAATTCATCCTTGTATCAACAACACCACCCGAAAAGGCGAGATGAAGCACTTTGAACTGAATAAAGGAATGTCGATACAGTACTTCTACGAATATCACCACTTGACAGTTGACAGCCTCGGCAAGACTGAGGATATGT
>JASANS010002076.1:0-15103 GCA_030849605.1 Wallacemonas sp. 195SL | reverse complement strand
CATTCTAACCTTTGCTTAGCGCAGCTTTTCTATCGTTTGGTTTAGGTGTGGCGTGCCTTTTTTTTTCCCTCTCCTTTAACAACTGCGGCTTGCTCCCGTTCTTTTTTCTTTTTATTTTATATTTAGTGCATTCCACCTCCGGCGCTTCGCCAGTATTTTCTTTATCTTCCCATTGGTCTCTTTTGTTTTCCAGTTCTGTATCACTCCAATTATATAACCACTGTTGAAACTCTGACAAAATGTATACACACGTCTTCTGTAGGATAGATGAGCATACAGCAACGCCACAATTGTACTACCACATCAGTGCAATGCCTTGTCTCACGCGCCGTGCGGCTTCATTTCCGAGTCTTTTTTTTTTGCTTTCCTTTCCCTTTGTTCACTCTCACGACTCGAAGCCACCGTCACGATCACGTCTCAAAAAACAGCATGCGAGTAGATGCGCCATACCCGCCTATTCCCTCTCATTTGTTGCGCTATGCGCCGCTTACTCGTTTTTCTTTTTACCATGAAGCATTTCAAAAACTACTCGCATGCACAAGAGACCGATTAACTATCAATTCTACAACAGACTTTTGTTTTGTCATCTTTCTTTCTTTTTTCTCCCCTTCTTTGAGCGATACACTTCTAAACCAATGGATGAGAAGCCCGTGACAATAATCTGCGTCTGCCTGTGCAAGCTTATCAAGTGCGCTGACACCAAGAGCAGCTGACCGTCTTGCCAATCATTCTTCCTATTTTCCCTTTTCCTCATTTTTTCTAGTTTCAATGCGTTTTTTTTTACCTTCCATTTCTCTCTTCAACCGTTAGCTGTTTTTCTGTATTTTAATTTATGTTTGTTGTGTGCGTGCTCTCCATCCTGTTCTCGGTGGAAAACGGTGTACGCGCTTCATCGGCTTACCTTTCAGTTTGCCAGCACACCGATATTCGTTTGAGGACACTTTTTCTTTTGTTGTTTCTTTTTTGTTTCCCTTTTTTCATTTTTTTCACGGCCTTCTATCTTCCCCCCTCTGTAACTTCAATTGTTCTTTTTTTTTTTCGCATTCAACTATGTTTATGGCGGGGCTGTGACCTCTTTAATGACTTTTTAACGTCTCTCTTTTTGCTCTCTGTTTCACTTGTGTTCAGTATTTACCGCAAAAGCTTCCATCATGCTCTAAGAGCAGTGATTACTTTGTTTTCTTGTTGTGCGCTTTTTCTGCGTTGACAACTTAAGCTCGTAGAGGCCTACACGGTCACCACGACCCAATACCTATGTAATGCACTTTTTCTCTTTTCATCGCTCTCTTTTTCTTTTCCTTTTCAAGTTTCCAGGTTTGGCCAACACCTCTAGGACAGCATTTCTTGGTAACTTTAGTGACGTGCAACGCAAGTCAGAATAGTTGTGATCAAAAAAAAGAAATTGAGAACTGCGTGCGTGATTTTTCGGACAAGAAGTTCGGACGACTGCTCAGATTGTGCGTCGCTTGGCTGCACTACAGTTTCTATCGTTTACTTTTCCCGCGCCTGTTCTTTTTTCTTTGCCTTTCCTTGTTTCTGTCTTCATTTGGGCCTTTTCACGTTGTTGTTCTTCTTTCGTGTATCGATTTGGTGACTTCGACTTCTGTTGATTTGAAGGGCAACGTCCAGGGCTCATAGCATCTACTTCACTTCTTTTTTTTCTATATCCGGATGTGAAGTGCAGGTGCTGCACTTGACCGAACCAAACCTGACTCGCACGGAAACGTACACATGCGCGCATCCTACCACAGATGTCTCCCCGGTGCGTGACGACGTCGCGCCAGCAGTCTTCTGTTGTGCTGTGTTGAGACGAGCACCGCTACGGTACTTGCCTGTCGAAGGGAGGATGGCAGTCAGGCACCACGCAGCGAAGCTCCGCCAAAACACAGAAATACGAGTCCTAATTTCGTTTCCGAAGCACATGTGACACAAGCGCTCTCGCCTATTTTTAGTTTCCCTACTTTATTTGCCAGTGCCTCTGTTGATTTTTCTCTTCTCACGTTTGCCTTTTGCTCTCTCTGTGGGCCAAACGTTTGAATTGCGTGCACTAGCTTTTTTCTCTGTTTTCCTGTTTCTGTGCCTTTATTTCTATATTCCCCTTCTCTCGTTGTTTTTCAGCCTGATATCTAACATGCCTGCTCACAGGAGTACCACGCACACGCGCACAATGCGACGCTTCTAACGAGCGCAGCCTCCTCCGCAGCCCCGATTCGCGTTAAGAAATGCGAGTAACGATGTGAATTGGGTGTATGTATTGCTATTTTCCTCGTTTGCACTTGCAACACATTTTCTTCGCCATCGCAAGATGAACTGAGAAAGTGAGGGAAGAGTGCGAAACGACACGAAATCAATTGCATTCCATTGTAAAAGCCACAACCACAATGTCTAACACAGACGCACAGACACAAATAATGACCTCTGAAGGGGTCTAAACATCGTAAAGAATACCGCCTCTTAAAAAACACACACGCACACAAAAGAAGATACATCTTCAGCTGACACTTCAAAAACGAATCTACCTTTATTGGTTCCGCCGTCGCAACAAGGTGTTGATTCTAAAATGAAACCCAACCTAATATGTATTCCACGACGCGTTTGTATGCAATTGGTGTTCCATTTTTGGCATTTTATTTTGTTCATGGCACCGTCCACGCAACACAAGACACACAAAGCAAAAAAAACGATATCGGTGATGGTGACGGAGAGACGCGCACACTGAGAGTTTTGTCAAATTGTGGGCGAGCCTCATTTGCACGGGTCTGGGCACCTGTGTTTAGTGTCTCTCCTCCTCTCTCCTCCCCGCTTTAGGCGCGTGACGTGACGTGCCCCACAAAGCCAACTGGCTGTCATTTTTTTGGTGAGTGTGGAGTGCCTTGTCCCCAAGCGATGCCAAGTACAAACAGTGAGCAATCCGTCGGGTCTCTCTTCACGCTCGGGTTCCCTTCTATACACGTACAGAACGAGAAACGATGCCTGCTAGTGTGCCCGCTCCCCCAACCACTATCACTCTCCCTCTCTTTGCCGTCTTCTGATAGTGTCGTACGAAAGCCTGTTCACACGCGTCTCCAAACAGGGACCACAGTGAGGTCATTTCTAACAACTGCGTGTTGTCCTTTTCTTTCCACGTCCCTCCAATTGTTTGTTGTGTTCCTCACACTGCGTCTCTGCAGCCTTTTTGATCTGTTCTTTCCGCTTGTTGCAAAGAGGCATTTTAACCTTATTTCGTAACCATCTGTTTCTGTTTTTCTTTCGCCTTCTTTTTTTTTTCTTGACAATTTTTAGTTTTCGTTTTTTTGCGTTTCCTTTCATACTCATCTCTTGTTGGATTGTGCTCATTTGCCTATCTACTTATTTTACGTTCTATAGACCCGCGCTTGCGTAGTCCCCATCTCACCATGATTCGAGACATTGCTGCTCAGGTCGACGAACGGAGCGAAGACTCCTTCTCGGATGCCAGCACAAGGAGTTCCGGCGCGCACTTTTTTGTTGGCCAAACAGCACACATTCATCCCCTGGGCTTCGACTGTAGTAACAGTGGCTTTCTCAATCAAGTGCCGTTCGTCCCGTCAGAACTGCACAACAACAACTCGTTTAGTCGTTTTCAGTACACAGAGGACCGAGAGGGTCAAGTGCTCCTGCCGCCGTACGAGCCCGGTAGCGCCGTCTTTCAGGCACCTGAGGAGTGCTGCTGGAGACCTGCGCGACGCCACGTGAGTGTCACCGCAGAGGATGGCCATTTTTCACCGCGCAAGTATCTCTCACACGAGCACGCGCTGACGTGGGATGAGGAGTATGACGGCAGCCGCGCTTGCGGTACGCTTGCCAAGAGCATGCAACAACTGGTTCTCGCTAACCCCGCCGCCACAGTGCCGTCCTTGTACGCGACTGAGACGCAAACAAAGCTGCTGGCGGAGCAGACCACATCCGTGGAGAAAGGGGCCAAATCACGGCGTGAACACGGCTCGCAGGCCATTCCAGACGCCGTCACACCCAGCTCTGAGCTGCTTCGGCAGTACCGTGCGTGGTGGCGCCGTGAGCAGCTCAATCAACGCGGCGTTGACATGGGTGCGGGTGTGGTGGAGAAGACGGATTCGCTGCAGTCCGCCCCACTCACCCCGCTCTCACCCTTGACGGTTGTGTGTCGTCTGGCCAGCAACGACTCGGAGAGCGGCTGTCTGACAGCGAGCGCGGATGCGAACACGTACAGCAATCACTTCCAGCCCCTGCGCTCCGCCTTCTCGGCGAACGTGTCATTGCCTGCCGCACTGTACCACACCAACCCGCACGACGAGGACGAGCCGCTCAGTGCGCCGCTCATCTCGCCGTTGCTGCAGCCCCATCCTCCTGGCCCACTTGTCTTGTCAGACTATTCGATGCCCACCTTCGTCGCACCGACATGGCCAGCGGAGACGGGCAGCACGACCGCTGACCCGTCCCGCTTGTTGCTGCCCACGCTGACTGGTCTGAGCCGGTCTGGAAGCCGGAACCCAAGCAAGCCTGCGACACCCCTGCAGCGGGCCTCGCAACGGACCTCGGCCGTGCCCTCGACAGGGCACAGCCCCATGACAGCTGCCCTGCCATTCCCACTTGGGTCGCCGGGAGGTGAACGTCGTGCCAGTCTGCAAGACTTCAAAAGACAAAGCAACGTCTTCACGATGCCTACCAGTGACAGCTTTCACTCGTCTAACATTATGTTCAACGATGAGGGCCTTGACTCTCCGCCGTCACAGCGGCTCAAGGCGTTAGAGCCACGCGAGCCGATCAGTGCAGGCCCAGCTGAATCGCTGACAGGCTCAGAATGCCGCGCGCGTACGGGGGCCCGTGGCTCGGTGTCTACGAATAGTGGTGGTAACAACGCCGTCACAGCCGAATACACCACTCCGACCTCTGGCAAGAGTAAGTTCTCCCAGTTTTTGGGACTGTTCTCGCTCAAGTCTCGTGATGCCAATGACACATTCGAGCCTGTGTCTCGCGTAGTGGGGTCCACAGCAGGAAATTCATCTTCCATACGATCTCACTTTGGCCCATCCTCGCCGCCGGCCCACGGCCTAAAGCCCGGCCGACGTCATGGCACGGCTTCACCGCAGCACTTCGGGACCAGCGCAGTGAGCATGACGGGCTCCCCCAACGGTGGTGAGCACATCCCAGCCGGTGCCACACAAAGTGCGACTGCGAACGCCGTCTCCATGTCGGCCTCAAGCCCGGTCTTCTACCAGCTCCATTCCACTCGAAGCATTTAGAGACATTGCCGATACGGGTGCTTTTTTTCTTCTTCTCTTTTCCCTTTCATTCTTTCAATTCTTGAACGCTGTGAACGTCTTTTTTTTTTTGCTGTTCACCTTTTCTTTTGTTTGACTATACACAACACAATTCCATCCCCTCAAAAATCCGAATCATTGGGCTGCTGCCTACACAACGTTAGGTGCGCCTTTTACAAATTTCGTATGTGCCTGTTTTGCGAGACTTGTCTTTTCTCACGTTGTACCTTTTTGAAAACTCAACCTTTTTTTTTGTTCTGTTTTACTCGTTGTGTTGCAAAGATCATCTTACTTCTTTAGCGCATTGCTTTTGTCTTCTTCTTTCTATGTTTTCTCTCTCTCTTGCAATACCTTCATCTACAACTTGCTAGTTGTTCGACACCACCAACGCTGGAGGCCTGCGCTAAGGTGCGCTAATTGTTTTTTTTTTTTACCATTGGAAGGTCGCTACCGTCCTCGACAGTCCCTGAATGTGCCGAGAGCTGTGGTGGTGAGCATGATTTTTTTTTTGTTAGATAGTTCGATGAACGTTTGACATTCTCCATGATATGCTTCTTCTTCACCCCCTCCTTTTTTTTCCACTATCCGACCGCCTTACCAAATTGTAATAACGCTCCATTTTTGTTTCGTCGCTGCCGGAGAGGAGGGAGGAAGGAGACCAGTCTATTGTTCTTAACCGAGCACGTCAATGCACGCGTCCACTTGACAAGCGGCCTGCTCACGGAAAAGGCGCAGCGCTGTCCTTTGCAAGCTCAAATCAGAACCCCTTAAAGTTTCTTCGTTCTCTGTACAGCTCAGAAGGATCTCACAGAGAACTACGCTAACCAGCGCGACACGTGTGCGACTGTTTGTTGGTTACTCACGTCTTTTTTTTCTCTTTCTCTTTCTTTTTCTTTTTACCTTCCTACATAACTGTTCACAGTTTAGATGAACACACGCTGTGTTCTCTCGTCTTGTTTTCATGCCACTTGTGGGGAACTTACGGGTCATGCAGTTTCATCGGTGAGTGGTAGCATTTTGCTATCGCGTTTACCCATTCGTTACTTTGCCCGTGTTGTTCGCTCTTTGCCTCCTTTTTTTCTTTTTCTCAGTGTGTCGTTGAGTGACCTCTGTTGGCTCTGTAGTCCCGCGCAGCGGTGGCCAGCAGAGTGAAACAACGCTAGTGACCTAACGCTTGTCTCCTCTTTTATTTTCTCTCTTCTAAATGTGGTTCTCACTCCGTTTTCTCCCTGTCGTGTTGAACATGTTGAACGACTAACTAACATACCTTGTCAGAGCATCTTCCCATTGCTTTTTTTTTGTTTGTTTTCTATCTTGTTTGGTGTTACACACTGAAGCGTACGCCGCTGCCCGCGTGTCCAGATTCATATGTGTCGTCTTTTTTTTTTCTGTTTTCGCGATACCTGGCCTCTCCTTCTCTGTTTACCTTTCCTTCTATTGCTATTTTCTTTTTAATTCATGACTGTCTTCTCCCTTTTACCTCTCGTTTTGCCACAATCAGACTACACACCTATTTACGTGCTCATCGCGGTGAATCAGAAACCAGTGGGCGTGGCAGTTACAAACCTCATAGAAGCGACCAAAGGCCGTGCTGTCGTGTGCCCGTGGCGAATCCCACTCTACCCATCGCCTATGTCTGTGCGGATGTTCGAGAATGTGCTGGTTCGGCTCGTTGCGAGTGGTGAAGCTGTTAACGCAACAGGAGCACCACACAATCAATGCGCAGACTCTCCTACCAACCCCCTCCCTCACCTGCATCGTTCATTCTTCTCCTACTCTGACATGTCTTCTCTGCATTAAAAGATCGTGGTTTTGCATACTTCACGCATTCAACTCCACCACAGCTGTTCTCTGTAAGTGTTTTTTCTTTTCTTTTTGTTTGTGGTCAAGTGTAAGTGCGTCATTAGCAGACCCGTTGCTACGCACACCACCTGCTCTCATCTTTTTCTTCCTTTTTTATTTCCCCTCACGTGTGGCGTCAGTGAAAAGTTGCGCGTGAACTCGTTTTTTTCTATTCCCCCCTTTTTTTTAATTGGCACCCTGCCAACCTCACGTGTCACCGGGCATTACCGAAACAGTACCAACTGCATAGTTGCACGGTGCTCCCCATGCGCTCCCTCCCCCAGAGTGACCGGGACTCGGACGGCGAGGATGTACTCACCAGTTCGATACTGTCCGGCACACTCAGCCACACCATTCGAGATCTCGACAACTTGTTCTCGTCAGTCGACTCTGATATCTTAGCGCAAGACGACGCAGACCCAGACATGGGCGACGCGCGTGCTCGTATGGCGTTTGACGATGGCGGCTACTGCTTCGCCGCGCTGACCTCCGAGTGCGCCTCGCCCACCGGCCCAGCTTCCATTGAGGCGTCGCCGCGTCCACAGGCGCACACCCCGTGCACACCCGTCACGCTCCCCGAGGGGTGTGGCGATGCGGCGCTCGCTGCTCTCATGCGACAGCACATTCTCCCAAGGGTCGCCAAGCACCTCACCAGCGCTCACTGCACGGATGTCGGTGCAAAGCTGAGCAGCTACACCGTTTGTGCGGCCCTGTCACGTGACCCCCTCAGCGCCAACGTACCGGTGCCGTCTCTCTCGACGCTCATGCCGCCTCCGAGCGAGGGGATGCCCGGCTTTGCACGCTTTGAACAGTACCGACAGTGGCTCAGCCACGACAAGGACAACGACGGCGACTCTCAACTGGTCCCTTCGCCTCCACGCCAGGGTGTACCAAAAACGGTACCCGTCAGTCTCTTCAGCGGTCGCCGGCCGGTGCCTTGTCTGGCTTCTATTCTCCTCACCAGTCCCAAGGCGACCATCGCACCGTATCCACACAAGTCGGAGAATCAGAAAGGGGAATGCCCGCTGGACCCGTCAGGGGTTTCGTTCTGTTTTGACGAAAGCATGCACCCTGACACGTTTTCGAAGAAGTTGAGCCTGGAGACATCCGGGTCTGAACCACGACCGTCTTTGGACACCGCGGGATCTCCACTGCTGACTATGAGCAACAGCGGCACACCAACCGCAGATCGGAGCGTTAGCACCGTTTACTGTTCATCCTCCCGTGTGGAGCGTGCTCGGCAGAGTAGTTATACCTCAGAGGTGAGCCTGCCCTCCATCTCACTGCCGCCTGCGCAACACCGCCACATCACGGCCGAGAACGTACTCCTTTTGCGCAGTCCTACTGTGGCGTCTCACAGCCATCGACCCTCTGCTTTCTCTTCCCCGATAGGCTCGTCATTGGCCGTAGGGTCACGGGACAGCGCAGAGCAGAAAAGCACAGGGACGAGGCGTGCGCCGAGTCTCTTCAGCCGTCTCTTCGCCCCCAAGCGAGCCGTTGAAAACGACTTCTCTGACCGTGAGAACGTCGTCTGCGGCTCTGGGAGTCCCCGCCCGCGTAATCGCAGCGCATCCCATGTAGTCTCGTCGACGAACAACAACATTCGCCCCGAGACGAACCGCCACGAACGGCTCAAAGGCAAACTAGAACTCACGCCAGCCATAGCCGTCGTTGTGCCATCGTTGCCGTCTGTGTCTCAGCCGGCACAACAAGCCAAATCGTGCGAGGAAGGCTAACGTTGCATCGAAGAGTCCGCCCACGCATGTGTGTGAAATGTCTCTCGATGCACGTCACCGCGCTTTCCGCATCGCACTGCTTTTCTCTTTTCCTCTTTTCCCTATTTTCTTACCCCCCCCTTGTGAGCACCAGTTCTATTCACCCTACTCAGCGGCATTGCTCACAGGTAGTGATTATCGACAGAGAGACTGGCAGTGCTCCTTTTGTCTCCTCGTCGTCCATCAATGAAAGCAAGCGAACAATAACTTTACTTCACATGCCGCATCCGCAGCGATGCAAAGCATCATGACACCTCCTGACAGCCTGAGGACCCTCTGTTTTGCACAACCATCGACTTTGCGTTGCATTCTTCAACCTTGTTACCCTTCCCAGTGATTTACATTCCCACTTTTTGTTTTGCATTCGTGTAAATGTGTTCTCAATATATATATATATATATATGATCCTAACTGCGTCCTGTAAAATCTGACTTGTGTGCCAAATCAAATCTGCAGGCTAACGCGTTGCCGCAAGGCGTTTCACATCAGTGAGCTCCTCTGCAGAGCTACTGCACCATTAAATACTAATTTCTTTCCGTTCTTTGTTTCTGCTGCCTTTAAAGACAAACAAAAACAAAAATATGTTTTCAGATGTTTTGTTTTCTTCCGTACTTTCACCCTTTTTCTTTTTCTTTTTTTTTCTTTTTTCTTTTTTTCCTTTTCTTGTTGCTTCTTCTGACCTTCGAGGAGCGTCGTGCTAGTAGCCTGTGCTCACATCAAATTTAATAAAGAGAGCTGAAAAAGTCATACTGTGCGTGAGTAGCGTCACGATTCGCTCGCACGCGTAGCTGGCCATTGTGAGTGCAGCAATGTATACACTGACACGACTGCAAAGATACCTGTGGTCTCGTTACCACAGAGATGCGTGCTTGTAGTTCTTTATTATTTTGTTGCTTTACTTTCGTTCTACCTTTCTCTTTTCTTGTCTCTTCTTTCTCCAACTCGCCTTTTCTCATTCTCGAGAACATTTGGGACAGACAGAGTCGTGCCAGCCGTGCCCTCTCACTGTCTTCACACTGTCTCACATAAACGAATTTTTTATCCCTTTTTTTTCATGTCTTGTTTTTTTCTTTTGTGTGTCGTGAATGCAAGCGCTGCCAGCGTTGATTTCCCCAGTGGTCTTTTTTTCCATGTTCCTCTTTATTTCCCCTCTCGGTTACCCCGAAAGAGAATACCATTATTCTTTCGTTCCTTGTCTCAGATCTCTTTGTTGAAAAAAAAAAAAAACTATTATCAACTACTTTGCTCTAATTTCTGGTTAGACTCGATTATGAGCACTGAGCCGCACTATGTTTTACACACGGCAGTCGCTCTTCATCTCTCTTTCTGTTTTCGAGCCATGTCCCACGCAGCGTGTGCATATGCATACTCTCCCTATCTCGTCTGCCGCCGCGAGCACCCCACCCAGCTCGATTGCTGACGTCTGGACCACACCTGCACTCGATACGTATTTGGTTTTGCTCTCTGGTACCCACCTTGGCCGAACTTAGTACTTGTGTTTCCCCCGATCTGCTTTTATGTCTCTCTCATGTCCCATTCCTCGCTCTCATCCCCCCCCCCTCCTTCCTTCTTTTTCTCTTCTCCAACTCTGAAGCAGTCACATGTCCATTCCCACTGGCACCAAGCGGGCTCGTTCTGATGGCATGGGCCTTGTGGATGCCCCAGAGCCTCGTGTAAACCCTGATGAGCGGTACTGCAACTACTACGTGTCTCGAAAGCACCGATTCTGCAAGACGGAGCGAAAGCCTGGCGCTCAGTACTGCCCGACACACCTGACGACGGATGAGACGACGGCGGGTACGCCAGCAGACAGAGCCACTGAGGCGCGTGTGCCGTGCCCCATTAATCCCAACCACACGGTGTTTGCGTCGCGTCTGGAAAAGCACGTCACAGTGTGCCCCGACCTCCGCTTTGTGACGTCGAAGCTGTCTTATTTTGTGGAGGATAAGCACGGCGGCCGTGGCGAAGGCGTGTACTGTCGAAAGTCGTGCACGTCAGCCTCCTCATCTCCAACGCCACGCGTCACGCATCGGGATTTGTCTCCCGCCTCGCGTGCGGTTCTCATCGCAAAGGTCCAATCCTACTACCATGATCACGTGGCACCTCAGCTTCTTCACATAGAGGACTTGTGCACATCCGCAGATACACAGCGTTTGGTCGCCGCCTCTGACGTGATTTCCCAAAAGCACACCCCCCAACACGCGGCGCTGCTGCAGTGCGTTCTGTATGCGTGGCAGCAGCACGTGAAGGACGACACGGCGGCCGAGAGCGCGAATACGGTGAGTGCGCCTCACTCTCTGCATTCCACGTCGGCGCCACCGTCAATTGCCGCCTTCTTGGAGCTCGGTGCGGGCAAAGGTGGGCTCTCCGTGGCACTCCAGAGGGTACTCACGCAAGACGACCAGGAGGAAAAGGTCCCAGACACAGCAGGACCGACCTCACCGACGTCGCTGAGTGCGTGCACTGCGCGCTCGCCTCGTTTGGTTGTCGTTGACTTTGACACGTTCCGACGCAAAGGCGACGCACGGGTGAGCCACAGCCGACTGCAGCTAGAGCGCTGGCGCATCAACATTAAAGACCTCGACTTGACCGCCGCTCTCTCGCAGTCGCGCACCACACCCGCATCGTCGAACGCTGCGTCGCTGCGTGAGCCGTGGGTGGCGCTGGGCAAACACCTCTGCGGCGCCTGCACCGACTTTGCTCTATCCTGCTTAACAGAGGAGACGCTCGGAGAGACGGCAGGGGTTGCGATCGACGCGGTGGTGCTGGCCACCTGCTGCCACCATCGCTGCGAGCTCCGTCACTTGAACCCTGTCAAGGCGTGTATCCCGCCCCGCAGCGCGGACGCGATAGAACAAGAAGGGTCGGTCATGACGGATTGCGGTGAGGATTTGACCACTGAGGCGCCGTGTATTCGGCTTCCAGACTCGAACATCGTCCTCACGGCCCGCGAGTTTGCTGCGCTGACGTCCATGTCATCATGGGCTGTCTCCGGCACGGCTGTGGATGCGGAACGGCAGGAGGTGGGCTTCCATTCCAAGCGGGTTATTGATGCCTTTCGCGTGGCATACCTACGTGAGCACGGATTCAGTGCACATTTGTGCGTCTACACATCGCGTGATGTTACGGAGGAGAATGTCTGCCTCGTTGCCTGGAAGCCAGCTGCGCATGAAAACTGATGTTTGGATTATGCCGGCAAGGCTCTCATGGATACATTTTAATGCACGTACATTCGGAGGAACCAGAATAAAAAGTACAGGATGAGAAGCGCGGTTTCTTTCACGATTCACCGAAGCCCGCTGTCATCGCAGTGAACACAGTCGTGGCGTTTGCACTGCGACCGACGACTGATTGACACACCCTGCTTATTGTCATTGCCTTGCTGTTTTTTTTTTTCAGTGTCGTTGTTCTGTTACATCATTATCCGCAAGCTCCCACTCAGCGCCACTTTCCTTTCTTTGCTTCCATTTTCACCTCCGACCACGCAAAGCGACAACGACAGCAACAACAACCCTCACAGATAGCGTGTGCTCATTTACTCCCGTTCTTTATTTAACTATTGTCGCATTTGTGTCTATTTGTATTCTCTCTCCCTCCGCGGACCCCTTAACCATGAACGTGCAGACTGACACTTCGTCGCACGCCCCTCCAGCGGAGGCACCAGCACAGGCCGATGCGCCAGCGAGTATGCCCTCATCGGAAGCGACTCCTAGTGCACCCGCCGACGATGCCGCGGTAGAGACTTTCGCCTCGCTCTTTGCGAATGAATCGCCCAAGCACGCCTGGGAAGGGCTGACCGACGCCGCACGTAACGTGGCCACCGGCGGGGCACTCGGTGTGGCGGCGCTGATCGGGTCAACGGTGTCTGGTGCGAGTGAAGGTGGGCTCTGGGGCGGTCTCACCGGCTTCGGAACGGGTGCGCTAGGCCTGGCCGGGTCAACCGCGTATGGTCTGTTCACGGGTGTACGACAGGTGGCGCGTGGAGTGGGGAACACCCCGGAGGCAGTCCGGGAAGTCAACAGCGGTGATCGCCTGTGGGACAGCAACGCACGCCAATGGGTTACCGTGAAGCTGAATGATGACTTCGCCGCCCTGCCCATGGCTGACGAGGACATTACGACAGCCGCACGCGAGGAGTACCGCAAACAGGCTGCAGAATCAGAGCCACCCAGCGGAGCCAACGCCGAGTCTGCGACGTCCAACACAGCGACGAATGAACCCGGCAAGCCTGCTGCACAAGATTACTACGCTGTTCTCGGTGTTGACAAGACTGCAACCCCTGCTGAGATTAAAAAGGCGTTCACGAAGAAGGCGCTTGTGATGCACCCGGACAAGAACCCCAACGACCCCGACGCCACACAAAAGTTCCAGGAGCTGTTGATGATCTACAATGTGCTGTCAAACTCCACAACGCGGACAGAGTACGATACCAAGGGCTCCGTCGACCCAAATCACGTGGAGGAGAACGAGGTAAACCCACTTGAGCAGATGCTTGGCAGCCAATTCCTTGAGCCACTCGTGGGCAAACTGCGGTTCCTGTCTTTCTTCCAAAGTGACGTGGTGTTCACAAAGGAGATGAACGCGGAACTCTACCGTCGCCGACGACTGCGCGTAGCGAAGAATCTTGTCTACTACACCGACACTGGGGCAAGCGGATTGACAGCGTTTGACATCGTCGTTCGGGATGCGGTGTCGACACCGATTGGCCCACCGCTCGTCAGCATGGTGGCTGAGCAGTATGCACTCGCTGCACGCCAGTTCCTGCATGGGAATTCGTGGGCACGGGAGCTGGACAGCTTCTTTTCCTCGAAGATGCAGTCCTTATCAATGGCGTGGGACTACGTGTCAACGGGCACGACACTGGCTGGCCGGGCGGCACGCGGCACCCTGGATGATCAAGATGGCATTCGAGCACTCGTCACTGCCAATGCGTCAGATGTGCGCCACGTCGTGCTGCGTGCGTGCCGCCTGACTTTGTTCGACAGCAGTGTCTCCCCACAGGTGCGGCAGGCGCGGGCCCAGAAGCTGGTGGCACTCAGTGAGCGTGCGCTGGCAGAAGTACAACGCGAGATCAACTCTAGAGGAGGTGCTGTCCCTGCAGTTGGTGCCAACACGGCTCAGGAGGAACTCTAAGCCACCCCATACGGTAGCAGTCACACAACACGGATGAGTTTCGTGAGCTGGCGCACGCGCGCACGCACACACAAGCACGTGCACACAACCACACGTCTAGCGAAAAAAAAAAAACGATGATATGAGTGAGTGTGTACCCTCTAAGCTGACGCTGCTGCAACGCAAACTCTCAACTTGCTTTTTCTTCTTGTTTTTGTTCTTTTCAGATTGTGCTTTTCTTTAAACGACGGTAAGAATTACATAAAAACTATTCACCAAATCTCACACGGGACCGAAGAATGCAGCGATACGGTAATTGCACATTGGTGCTTTATTCGTAATATACTCGCTCCTTCTTGCCTTGACAGGCGGCCTCCCCATTTTGTGTTGGTGCGTAGTTTATGGCTAACGATCCCCACACTCTTCTCTTGGCCCTTTTCCCGCTCTTCTGCTGTTTCATGTCCGCGCTCTCTTCTTCTTCTTTCGTATAGTATCGCTTTCGCCTTCTTTTTTTTTTCTTTCTTTAGTTAGCTCGGTTGAGGGTTTTCACCGAATTCACAGAGAAGCGTATACCTGTGTCTTGCTGCGAATCGGTGAAACGCCAGAGCTGTTCACTGGTACCGCGGGCTTTCGATCATTCTTTTTTTCTTTCTATCTGTAGCCCCCTTTTTTTTTGGTTTGCTGAAAGGGTCGCTCTCTGCTCTCTTGGTGGTAAACTTCAGACGTGATACCGTGGAGACACAGACATTCAACCTTTATTTTGTATTGTTTTGAAGCTTTTTTTTTAGTTTCTTTCGATCTTCAGACTCAACTGTCCAAGAGACTGCCCCAACGAGTCCCTAGCAGACAGGCGATACAATTCTCACACATTCGAAAAGGAGCGCGTTGAGCTTTTTTTTTTTTTTTTTGCACAGCCCCTTTCTGCCAGATTGACTTTGATAGTTTCTTCATTATATTTTGTTTTCCTTTTCGCGCTTAGAATCGCTTTTTGTTTTGTCGTTGCCTCTACTGACACGATGCCAACGGCAACGAAACCGCCTACCGCGAAGCGTCCACAGCCGTCGTCGCGTCGTGGCAGCACTACGCGTCCTAACGGCACGCCAGAGCAGGGAAGCA
>JASANS010002075.1:0-14983 GCA_030849605.1 Wallacemonas sp. 195SL | reverse complement strand
ATAGAAATAAAGGCACAGAAACAGGAAAACAGAGAAAAAGCTAGTGCACGCAATGCAAACGTTTGGCCCACAGAGAGAGCAAAAATCAAACATGAGAAGAGAAAAATCAACAGAGGCGCTGGCAAAGAAAGTAGGGAAACTAAAAATAGGCGAGAACGCTTGTGTCACTTGTGCTTCGGAAACGCAATTAGGATTCGTATTTCTGTGCTTTGGCGGAGCTTCGCTGCGTGGTGCCTGACTGCCATCCTCCCTTCAACAGGCAAGTACCGCAGCGGTGCTCGTCTCAACACAGCACAACAGAAGACTGCTGGCGCGACGTCGTCACGCACCGGGGAGGCATCTGTGGTGGGATGCGTGCATGTGTACGTTTTCGTGCGAGTCAGGTTTGATTCGGTCAAGTGCAGCACCTGCAATTCACATCCGGACATAGAAAAAAGGAAGTGAAGTAGATGCCATGAGCCCTGGACGTTGCCCTTCAAATCAACAAAAGTCGAAGTCACCAAATCGATACACGAAAGAAGAGCAGCAGCGTGAAAAGGCCCAAATGAAGACAGAAACAAGGAAAGTCAAAGAAAAAAAACAGGGGCGGGAAAAGTAAACGATAGAAGCTGTAGTGCAGCCAAGCGACGCACAAACTGAACAGTCATCCGAACTTCTTGTCCGAAAAATCACGCGCACTGTTCTCAATTTCTTTTCTTTTTTTTTTTTTTTTTGATCACAACTATTCTGACTAGCGTTGCACGTCACTAAAGTTACCAAGAAATGCTGTCCTAGAGGTGTTGGCCAAACCTGGAAACTTGAAAAGGAAAAGAAAAAGAGAGCGATGAAAAGAGAAAAAGTGCATTACATAGGTATTGGGTCGTGGTGACCGTGTAGGCCTCTACGAGCTTAAGTTGTCAACGCAGAAAAAGCGCACAACAAGAAAACAAAGTAATCACTGCTCTTAGAGCATGATGGAAGCTTTTGGGGTAAATACTGAATACAAGTGAAACAGAGAGCAAAAAGAGAGACGTTAAAATGTCATCAAAGAGGTCACAGCCTCGCTACAAACGTGGTTGAATGCGGAAGAAGAAAAAAACAATTAAAGGTACAGAGGGGAAAGGTAGAAGGCCGTGAAAAATGAAAAGGGAGAAACAAAAAAAGAAACAACAAAGGAAGAAGTGTCCTCAAACGAATATCGGTGTGCTGGCAAGCTGAAAGGTAAGCCGATGAAGCGCATACACCGTTTTCCACCGAGAACAGGATGGAGAGCACGCGCACAACAAACATAAATTAAAATAATTAAAAAAGCTAACGGTTGAAGAGAGAAATGGAAAGTAAAAAAAAAATGAGGAAAATAAAATAGAAAAACAAGGAAAAAGGAAAATAGGAAGAATGATTGGCAAGACGGTCAGCTGCTCTTGGTGTCAGCGCACTTGTTGAGTTTGCACAGGCAGACGCAGATTATTGTCACGGGCTTCTCATCCATTGGTTTAGAAGTGTATCGCTCAAAGAAGGAGAGAAAAAAGAAAGAGAGATGACAAAACAAAAGTCTGTTGTAGAATTGATAAGTTAATCGGTCTCTTGTGCATGCGAGCAGTTTTTGATATGCTTCGTGGTAAAAAGAAAAACGAGTAAGCGGCGCATAGCGGAACAAATGAGAGGGAATAGGCGGGTATGGCGCATCTACTCGCATGCTGTTTTTTGAGACGTGATCGTGACGGTGGCTTCGAGTCGTGAGAGTGGACAAAGGGAAAGGAAAGCAAAAAAAAGACTCGGAAATGAAGCCGCACGGCGCATGAGACAAGCCATTGCACTGATGTGGTAGTACAATTGTGGCGTTGCTGCATGCTCATCTATCCTACAGAAGACGTGTGTATACATTTTGTCATAGCTTTAACAGTGGTTATATAATTGGAGTGATACAGAACTGGAAAACAAAAGAGACCAATGGGAAGATAAAGAAAATACCGGCGAAACGCCGGAGGTGGAATGCACTAAATATAAAAATAAAAAAAAGAACGGGAGCAAGCCGCAGTTGTTAAAGGAGAAAACAGAACAAAACCACGCGACACACTTGAAAGAAACGATATAGAAGCTGCACTAAGCAAAGGTGAGAATGAGGGGGAAAACCGGTTGAGACGGAGGTACGTGCCATTCTCGCTCCCGTGTTTACCACTTGTTTGTTTTACTCTGCTCTGAAAATTGCCTCCTTCTGAACGAGACTAAGAGCGACGGAACAAAAGATTCAATGGAAACAGAAGTACCAGGAGGGGGAGTATGTCGACTGTGTGCGTCAGCGCTGTTGTTGGAGTCGCGCCATTGCTGCGGGACAAAAAACAAAACAAGAATAACAGCTGGGGGGGCACACAAGATCTCTGCGTGTGTGTGCATGTGCCTTCCACTGGTGACAGCAATCTCCGAATAAGAGGCACACATCTCAATCGCACTCTCTCTCTCTCTCTTTCATCTTAGCGCACTACTCGGATACACTGAGTGACAATCATGTGAGGAAAGAAAAAAAAGAAGAAGAAAAAAAAGAGTGAACGCACAATAGAAATACAGAATGCTCAAAAGAAGAAAAAACAAACACAACGAACAAATGAAACAGAAACAAATCACGAGTGAGAAGAGAAAGAACACGCTGTAGATGTATGGTTAAAAAACCTATCATCTTTGACTTACAGACGAGAAAACAAAAACGACACCATTTGCTACTGAATCACAACAGTGCTTCACGTCTTCTTCACAACCGCAAGTTTCTCTGTGCATGTCTGTATGTGTGTGTGCAAAAACTAATCGTGTCTCTGGTGTGCAAAGGAAAAAATAAAGTGTCAGCATCACGACCCCACTAGAAGAAAAATGAGAACAGATGGATCATAAAAGTGAGTTGTGGGTGACCGTCTTGGCACGATAGGGATCATCGATGAGAGAGAAAGCACACAATGGAATCACAAGAGAAAGAGATATGTGGAAGAGGAAGAAAAAAAAAAGCTAACGCGATGTAGACAATACGCTTCAATTGTTACTGCTTGTAGATCATCGTCGCAGAAAGCACACGCACTTATGCAAAAAAAAAAAAAAAGAGCAAGAGACACACTGTATTTGAGCGCATCGGTTAACGTGCGGGTGTGTGTGCGTGTGTGTTTTCTGTGTAAACGCACGATGATAGGCTTGCTAAGACCGCAACTAACGTGTTGGCTGCTGCACGAGGAAACTGAACTGCATATCCAGACTTCCCTCGCAGTCCATGTCAAACAGGTCCTCGTAGAGCAGTTCCTCAGGCAGAGGTGGCGGCACCGCCTTGTGCGCCGACCACGCCGGGAAGAAGGCCGGGCCGCGTGGCAAACGCCGGCCACCACACCGGCTCATCACGGGCGAGTACATAGGGGTATGCGCAGCGAAGCTGGGCACACACGGGTGCGTGGTCCGGCGCGGACGGCTCCACGGTCGCTTCATCGCCACCTGCGCGCTCTCGTGCGGTGCAGCGCCGACAGGGCCTTGCTCGGCGGCCAGGCCTGGCGGCTCGTGCCGGGCGGCCGTGAGAATATGCGACGGGCGCGACAGACTCACCTCCCCGCTGACGGGGCGCGGATTGAGGAGCGGTGATATTGGCGGGTGTGGCTGGAGAGACTGTGGTGTGGCAATGATGCGCAGCTGGCGAATAGCGCGAAGGCCTGAGCCATCGCACGACTGCTTTAAGGAGTCTTGGTTACTGTTGTCGTTGTGGTTACCCGCGTCACCCTCAACCTTCGTCGCGTGAGCCGAGAGCAAGATGGAGGAGGGCATCGGCTGGCCGTGCTGCGAGCCATGTGACACCACGTCCACGAAGAAGGATTCCCCCGTTTGCTCATTCACCGTCATCGACAGCAAATCCCTCACGGACTGTGTCATACCTTCACTCTCTGGGTGTGCGTTGAACGAGATGCCGCACGTACCCTGAGGTAGCCCAAAAGGGGTCCAGACCGATTCCGCCGAAGAGCCCTCCAATGACTCCGCAGATCGCTTTTGGTGAAAAGGCGTGAGGGTAAATGGGCGGGGCTGGAAGGCAGGAATCGTCAGCGGCGGCGCCGGCCCGGGCACCCGAAGGTGATTCAACTGGCCAAGCACTTCTTGTGTGGCGAGTGATGCAGACGAATTGCGGAACAGGCTGCTTTCTGTCGGGGAGAGAAACAAGCTGGTGTCCACCCCCGACATCTGCTCACCGTCGGTGACAGAGAACGCGAACGAGGTGCCCCATGTGGAGGTCATGATCGCACTTTGTCTTCAAGACTTTCTTAGTCCAGCAATGATAAAGTCAAAAATACGAAAACAAACCTCAGCAAGATAGGGGAAAAAAAGATAACCAAGACAGGTATTCGGTCTTTTTATTGCTGCCGTTGTCCTTGTTGTTCAGGGTAGAAGAAAAAGAAAAGGATTGAGTGAAGCCAGTCACAGCAATCTGTTCTTAGTGTTCCTTTTTGAGGGTTGTGAAAATAAAGTTTTTTTGTGCTCGTTGAGGGTCAGTCTCCGGCCAGTTCACAGTTTGTTGTGGCTGATACTAACTTTTGTTGGGTCTTGTGAGAAAGAGAAAAAAAGAACAAAAGGTGGTATGGGGCCACGAAGGGGGCAGGAAGAAATGCGTCCTCACAAGATGAAGAGAAACGAGACTAGGAACTACTCACCTGTCCAATCTGGCGACAAAAGAAGTCAATTTGGGGTATGGCGAGAACAAAAAAAAAGGGGGGGAAGAAAGAGAGAAAAAAAAAAGAGTTCCCAAGTGGGTTAGAAAAGGCGTAGCAAATCAAGATGGAGAAATGTGCGTGAAGAAACGCAGCAAAAACAAAAACAAGGGAGACTATCTTGGTGAAAAAAAAAAGCTTGAGAAGTAGGAGAAGTAGGAGAAACGAAAAAAAAAAAGTTGAGAAATGCTGAAGTAATAATAAAAAAGCCCACCGTTCAGGCGGATCAATAAAGAAAGAAGAATTAAAAAAAAACACTGTGTGTGTTTGTTGTTGTTGTTGTTGTTTTTAACAACGATGATGACTCGTGTACTTGTTGAAGTTGTCGCCACGTTGAATTAGCCACCGATGAAATCTATATCCACGTACGGCCAAGACAAACAAAGCAGTGGGTAAGCAAAACAGCACAGCAGAGATTCGGCATAGCATGCATGAGAGAAGAGGAGAAAGAGAGAGAGAGAGAAAGGCAGTGAAGCCGTCAGTCGATTGCATGGGCTTGCGGGAAGTGACGAGACAGTAAGAATAGGGTGCACGAGCCCTACATGTGTTCTACACATGTGCAGGTCTACGAGCAGGAAGGAATAAAGGAGACATGAGGGCATGGGGGCGGCAAACACTGAAGCGCTGCCAATCAGAGACCGGCACGAGAGCCCTTGTGTCATGAGAGCCCGTGAAGCCAGGATGGTTCTCAACTAGCTGACGCAAAAAAACTGTATACCAGCACAGAGCCCACGAGAATTATCAGCAGCACCCGATCCTCTCAAAAACAAGCAGAAAGAAGAACAGAACCACAGGAAGGAAGCTACAAATGCTGTGCACATATGAATTGCGATTTGTTTACAGTTTGCGATCGAGTGCTGACTTCAGCGTTCATACAGTGAGCAAGACACGAGAATCCCACCGATACACAGGAGAAGGGTAGTGTAGATTGCCGTATTCATTGTGAACAAAAAACACAAACAGGGACCACTCAATGAGCCAACACAAACGACAGAACACCCATTGGTGGACACACGTGCACACCTCAGCAACAACACCAACAACAACAAAAAGAAAGGAAGTCAGAGTGAGAGTTCACTAATCATCTTCCGGTTCCAGGCGCAACGGCGAAAGGGGCTCCTCACGGGGCTTGTCCTCCACACGCTCAGCAGACTCCATCTCGTCATCCCAGAACCCTGAGACGTGAACAACCACTTCCTTGCCAACCTGAGCAGGGTCCGAGGCCGTCACGATGTTTGTCAGCACGAGCGTGTTGCCGTTGTTCTCAAAGCGCAAGGGGGAGAAGAGGTAGCCACCATTGCCGTCAAACTGAAGCACCCAGTTGTGGTACTGCCACACACTGCGCCGGTGTGCGATCGTGATGAGCGAGATGCCAAGCTCACGACACTGCTCGTACATTTGCTTCTCCACGTCCAAATCCATTGTACTGCTGCACTCGTCGAGAATCGCAAAGCGCGGACGGTGGTAGAACAGACGGGCCATTGCCAGGCGCTGCTTCTCACCAGCAGAGAGGATGTCGCTGGACCACGAAAACTGAGAATCCCACGTCACACCGGGCTTGGCCAGCAGGCCAGCCAGAGAGGCCATCTCCAAGAAGCTGTACAGCTCCGACTCACTCACCGTCACGTCCTTTCGCTTCTGGGGGTAGATGATCTGCTCAAACAGGGTGCCGTCGTACATGTATGGCCGTTGCGGGACATAGTACATTTGCGACTGCTCCGGCTTCACGACGCGGCCAGAGTGCAGCGGCCAGAGCTCACCTAGAATACGGAACGTCGACGATTTGCCGCAGCCGTTGGGTCCCATGATGAGCAGGTTCATCCCAGGGTCAACGTGAAAGGAGAGTGCTTCACAGAGCACATCGCCGGTTGGCAGGATGAGAGGGACGTCGATGAATTCAATGTTGTGACCTCGAATGATGCGACCGCACTGCTCGTCCTCGCTAAAAAGAACGGAAGATTCCTCCAACGTTAAGCTGAGGAGACTATTCCGTTGCGACCGCATTGGCTTTTCGTAACGCCGAGACACCTCAATCTCGGCCACGTCAAGCGCTTCAATGAGATCGTAAACGCGCTGCGTGTAGCCGTTGAGCAGGACAACGAGCTTGATGTTCCACAGAAACCGGCCCACTGCCTTGGCGAGCAAGGCGAATGTGTGCGATGTTTGTGAGTAGATCTGCATCACATCTCCCACACTCGGGTCAGAGGCGCCCGCACCCACCGACAGCCCCGAGCGCGTACCTTGCACCAGCGCGGCCAGAGCACACATGACGTAGCCAACGAGAATAGAGCCATACTTTGTGTACACCTGCTGCATCATGTTGAATCGGGCGTGCACAAAAGCGGCGTAGCGTGACTGGTCCGTGACGGCGCGGAAAAGGCGCGCGAGAAGGGACTTCTGGTACTCTTGGCCGCCAGTAATGATGATCTCCTCGGAATAGGAAAGCAAGTTCTGGTACGCTGCGCGATAGTTGGCCTCCTTCTCCATGCGATCGTTGGTCATCCAGTCAATGTTGGGCAACGCGCAGAAGGCAAGAGCGACAAAACCGAGGTAGTAGACCCACGTCAGTGTGGGGCCACGCCACGTTGTCAGTTTCTTCAACGCATACGTGAAGGTGACGGCCTCGACGAAGGGGCGCGTAAAGGACATGACCGAAGACGAGCACACCGCACTCCACTGGCGCACATCGTCCGTCACGCCTTGCTCAATGTGCTCCACCTCGTGTAAGCCGGCGATGTGAAAAAACACCTTGTCCGTGATGTAGCGACGGTGGAGGTAGCGGGTCAGATTCTCGCGGAAGAAGAGGTCCAGCATTTGCACCAGGTAGTTCAGCGAGTTGTCCAAGACGGCGGCGGGCACGCAGGACAGAATGAAAGTGATAATGGACCTCCCCAGCGCGTGCAAGTCGCCTTCCATGGCAGATTTGCCGAGAAGGCCCGACACCTTGGCAATGCGCACCGAGACGAATGTCCGTAGGAGAAGCAAGATGGTGATGCACGCCACCGTGGCGGTCTCGCGCGACCTTTTGGCAGGGATGACGATGCCCAAGAGAAAACGCAGCTTCTGCCAGCTCGTGCGGGCAGGCAGGTGAATACCGGGGTGATTCAGCTTCGATGGCGTCTCCTCGAGCAGGCGGCGCATGAGAGGCGGGGGGTTCTTCCGCGTCATTTTACGCCCGGGCGAAGTGGCCCAGCCAATCGTCAGCAGCGTGGCCGCGCCAGCCGCCCACGTCACCACTGTTGGGTCCCTCCGCTTTGCTTCAGCGTACTCGCGGGCGTACGACATGAGCTTGGCACCCCATTCCGAGCTGGTGCTCATCTCAGATCCAGCGATGTACAAAAAGAAAAGAAAAAAGGCTAAGCTGCCATGGAACAGAAGAGCAGGAGTCAATTTAGGGAAGGAAACACGAGAGCACGGGGGAACAAGGAAGCAAAAGATTGGTGTGGATGGTGTGGGGGGAGGGGGGAGGGAGGGGAAGCCAATGGAACAGGCGCGCAAGGAAAGTGGTATATCGGTGTCATTCCCGTACACAATGCCAGTGAATTGCTGCTCAGTGACGGCAAGGGGATGGATAACTTCACCATGTGTAAACTGAAAAGCGTATGAGGGTGCCACGACATGCAGTGAAAATCAGGGCGACGTAGCCTCCTGCACAAATCGCAAGCGTGTGCACTCCCCCCGCCACGCAAGATAACAGTCGCACAGCAAGGCGAAAACAAACCCGTGCCGGCAGCTGTTGTCGCGTGTGGCATTTGGCTCTGCCATTTCTTCGGGTCATGTCTTGTTGAGCATGCTATTCATTTGTGATCCGGAAAAACCAGACGCAAGAACTCTATGATTCAACAATTGTGCGTCTTGAGACGGCTGATTTGAGAGGGTGCGGTCTCTCCTCCTGTGCATCTGTACAGGCATAGAGAATGCGCAAAAAGGTATCATCATCGTCTGAGAAGATGGGAAGGTTCCGTCGTCTTCCTGTCGGGGTTGTTGTTCGATGGCAAAGCCTCTGTGGCCGTGACACCACGCAGCATGATCTTGCGCAGGGCGACATTTTCACGGTACAGGCGAGCCAGCTCCTTGTTGACCTTCAGAAACGACGTCGAGTCAACGGGTACGATGGCCACGGGGGGACTGTCCTCGGCAGCCGACAGCACAAGTGGTTCAAGCACGGTGTTGGGCACGTGCCATTGTGTGTTCCGTTCAAATGGAAGTGAGCCACGGCTTGCGAGAATGGTGAGCAAGTCTGGCTTCAAGGACGGCTCTGTGCGTGCCAAGGCCACGGCAAGCGGTATTACGACGGCATCCATGTGCGCCAGTAGCGCGTCTGTGGGAGAGAAAGTGTACCCCATGAGGGAAGAATTGAGTGACGTCACGTCCTGATTGTCCAAGACATTGACGGCATTGACGGCATTGACGGCCAACGCATCAGTGCCGTATCCCTCGTTGCCATCCACATCTTCTTCGCTCGCCGCGGCAGTCCCTCTGTCACCGTCGCGACGAAACAAGCAGGCGTTCTGAGAGAGAAGCAGCACAGCCTGGCCAACGGCATTGCGATGTGCACACCACATCTCCCGCCGGCCGTCGCGTTCCTGTGGGAAAAACGCAACATCCAGCGCCAGTGCGAGGAGGCCCGTGGACACGGTGAGCAGACCCCGCGTGCCAGTCATCACACGCTCGAACGCCGCTTCAGAGGCGAACAGCGGGTACGCGTCATTGTTGCGGTGCACGTGTTCAATGAGCGTCTCGACACGCTTCCAACGTGCCGCAGCCTCTGGCGCAGACAGCGCGGAGCTGTCAGGTGCCATGTGGTGTCCGTTCGTGTACACAAACTGGCAGACAGCCGCCATGAAGAAGGCTAGGCGAGCCTCTACGGTGTCCTCATCGTCGACGTCAGCGGCGAGAGCGGGTAGCCGCTGCAGGCAGACGTGACAAAACCGAAGGGCTTCGACGACCTTGTTTTGATGTCGCCTCGCGTTGATGTCCTGGGGCGTGATATCGTCACCTGGACGATCGGGCTCGTCCACGAAACGCTGGACCTGGAGCAGGAGCCGGGCAACAGCCAACCGTGAAGCCTCAGAATCACACCACAGATCCGCGGCGGCGGCCACAGCCAGGCCCACGTGGTACAGCGCGCCGGTTGCGCGGACGGCTTCGTTATCGGCCTCATTCAACGACTGTTCGGCCCATGTGTAGAAGTCCGTCTTGGCAGCCAGTCTCTCCATCCACTCACTGACCTCCACACCAGAGGGGTATAGGGTGGACAACGCGTTGCCAGCCATGCCGGCGTCGGTGTTGGCAGCCCGCTCCATGGCAGCAAAGTCGATCAGCAACGGCTCCACGTGCCGGTGTACTGGCGAGCGTGCATCATCATCAGCGTCAGTTGGTGCTGCGTCGTTGGCCTCCACGCTCTGGTGTGGTGCCTGTGGTTTAGCCGGTGATGACATGCGCTCGCGTTCGAGATCAGCTGTCAACTTGCGGATTTGGGTCTCCGCCTCCTGCAGCTTTTCTTCCAACTCTTCCGCTTGACGGCGGAAGTGGTCTACCTTTCGTTTCACCGCGACAAGCTCAGACGCACGACGACGGTTCGTCCGCTTGTCATCCTGCTGCAGTGACGACAAATCTGTTTGGCTCTCGCCGCCGACGGAAATGTAGGACGGCTCTCCCGCGGCACTGCAGTCACGCGTGAGGTCTGAAGCGGCCATGAAAGAGTCGTCGCCGTGCTGAGGCTGGGGCGGCTTCTCGGACTGGTGGGGTGAGGACGGTCCATGTGCTGCTTCGCGCAGGGCCGCCAGTTGCTGTAACAGGTTTTCGTTTTCTTCCTGGGCGGACTGTGCCTTCCTCTCTGCTGCTTCGCACACGCCACGCAGGCGGTCCAGCTCATCTTGTACAGCCGCGGCAGGTATACTTGATGTTGCCGCCTCGAGCTGCTCTTCTGCAACCGCTAGTTTCGTTCGGAGTTGCTCCGCTTCTTGCTGAGCCACAGCCAAGTCGGCGTCTTTCCGGGAAACCTCCGTGGTCAATGCTTCCTCGTTGTGAGTAGCGTCATCCTGAGCGCGCTGCAACGCGCCTGATAGTGCCGCGATCTGCTCGGCCTGTCTGTCCAACTGCTCCGCTTGGTCACGAACCTGCGCCAGTGCGGCAGCTAACTCGATGTTTGCAGCTGTAGCACGCGTCTCTGAAGCGTCCCTGTCGGTCGTCAGTGATTCCACCACGTCCTGCGAACGGGGCGCGGCTGCTGTGCCGCTCTCCTGCGCGCGCTGCAGCTCCGCTTCGCGAATGACAGACTCTCGCTTCAGTCGCTCGTTCACTGCTGTCAACTGAGCGACCAGGTCAAGCAGCTTGTAATGGTCAGTCTCCACTTCGCCTTCCAAGGAATCAACTCGCTCCAGCAAGTCGACTCCGGCCACAGAAAGCGCATCGCCCAGTTTGGAGCCAGTGACAAGGGATGGCAACACACGAGCCAACCGGCTCAGCGCCAGAGAGGAGGTAACATGGCTATCACCCTGCTCAGAAGGAGGGTCTACGGTCAACAAAGCAGGGTAGCACCGTTCAATAGAGTCCACGAGCTCTTGTACGCTGCTGTCCGCTGGTGGTGCGCATGCGACCAAGGCACCACGCGTCGCCACCTGCTCCTGATGTTGCTGTTGCAGCTGTCTCTCCTGATTTGCACATGTGCGCATAAGCTGATTTCTCTCCATCGTGAGTCGTTCTACTTCTTGTTGTGCGTGGTCCAAGTACATCAGTGGATCTGCATGCGGAGTGAGATCTTGAGCGATTTGAGAGTGCGGCACAGCAAGATCTGGAGATTCCACACCACCCGCCCTCTGAGAGTCCGCGCGTTGCTCATAGTAGCTTGCTGCAGCAGGTGCCCGGGGGGCAGCATGCGCCGAAGTATTGGACGACGAGACGATGCGTGCCAGTGACGTTTTGAGGCCGTTGATACGGCGCAACGTGGCTTCTTTTCGGGCTTGCACGTCCGCCATGCCTCCAAATGACAGACAGATTCAGTGGATGGCAGTGTGAAAGAACGCTGTGTGTCCCTCTACGTCCGAGTGGAGGAGAGCTGCAAAAAGGGAATGAGTGTGCGCGTGAAAGCGCTTGTGTTTTCCTTTTTCTTTTTTTTTCTTCTAGATGTACTCAACGATGTGTGCGATGACTGCACGATAGTCAAGTGCTGCGACACTTTGAAATAGAGGGGGCAGAAAAGAGAGGGGAGGGGGTATGACGAGCAAAAGGTGAAATGCGTACAGTGGAGCGCATGCTAAACGGTGTGGAGGTGTGTGAAATTGCACGCTCAATACGGACCAGGTGGGAAGGAAAAAAAAACAGCTGACTTGGGTCGCGGTTTGCCGTGTCAGTGCGTCAGACGCGACCAGTGGGGGAAGTACTGCTCATCGCAGCCGAAACTGTGCGAGCAGTGTTGCTCGAGCTTTCAAGAGCTAGTGAGGTCCACATAAACGAACACACACACACAAAAAAGCAGAACAAGGGTCGGTCAGTTTGAAAACTGTCGAAGTGACACGGTAGAGGAAATGGGGAAAGCACAGTAAAGAATGGGGATAAGATGACCAGTAAGCAACGTCTTCTGCGGAGAGCCAGGAGTGAAGTGATTCTACTGCGTGCAGAGAGCTGTGGGTCTCAAGAAATCAAGCTGTCCAATTGTCACGTTCTTTCCATTTCACACGTACTCTCCCCGTCGTTGATTTCTTCCGTGATTGTGTGGTTATGTTTTGCGGGACCAAGTGTCTTGTATTGTTGGTGTTGGTGTTGTTGGAGAAGATGGAGATGATTACAGTTTGGCATCAGTGGGGGAGACGGTGTACTTCCACACAAACTTGGCATCGGGGCACCCCTTGAGGCCCTCAACGATCACATCGCGGTCCTTGGGGGAAGAAGCCAGAGCAACCGCAATACCACCGCGCCCCGTACCAGAGAGCTTTGCACCAAGCGCACCGTGGTTACGGCAGCAGTCGACAATAGACTCCAACTCCGGGCAGGAAATGGTCAGCTTGCGGCACAGGTCATGCGTGTCGTTCATGAGACGACCGACGCGAATCAAATCACCGTCCTTCACAGCAGCGATGGCTGCGGCCACCACGCGGTTGTAGGCAGTCATAAGTTCGTTGAAGTACTCGGCGCGCTCCTTCTTCATCTTGCCAACATCCCCGACGACGGTGGTGGTGCTCGCAGTGATACCTGTGCCGACAACCACCAGGTACATCGGACGCGAGAACGGGATGGCCTTGAAGTTAGACTTACCGTTGCGGCGGGTGTAAGAGATGAGACCACCGAACGTGGCGGCAGTGTTGTCCACACCGCTCGGTGTGCCATGATAGCCACCTTCCCCGATGTACGCGCTCTCATTGACCTGGTCTTCAGTGAGGTTCAGTCCGTACACTTCACTCAGCGCGCGGGAGAGCGCAACCACATCGCTGGCAGACGCACCAATGCCGCTGGACGGCACAAGAGGGCCGCCGAGATGAATGCAGAGGCCGTCCTTCGACGTGTCGATCTTGAGGTGGTTCAACACAAGCTCGTGTGCCTTCATCTGCTCAGCGCGCTTTTGGGTGATGTAGCCAGGCACAGCGGGGCGCTTGTCAACAACCTGCACGCCGGGCACGCCGCGGGTGACTTCCAGAGAGCACTCAGTGTACTCGCTGATGCCCGCAACGACCGCTTCGGCGCCGTGGACGACGAAGTGCTCTCCGAAAAGAATCACTTTGCCGTAGCCCTTGTGCTTCTTGGTGCTTCGGTCCATCTTGGCGGTCACCATTGTGCAGAGCTGGCAAAAAATCACAGTTGTGAAGGAATTTCGTTGGATAACCGAGGAGAAAAAAAACAGATAGACGACTGACTAACAAAAGTATCAGCTCAGTCGGGACGGTGTTGAGAAGAGTGCTATGAGACAATCAGATACGATAGATGACTTTGCAATGTGAAGACATGCAGTAGTAAGCCAAAAGAGATAGGAAAGGAGTGTGGAGAAGTGCGAATAAGCTGTCGCAATGGGACCAGATCGATGAGCACTGAGGATGTGAATGCACGTAGAAAGATCTGCCTTGAAGGGCAGTCAAAAAAAGACGCATTGCGAGACAACACAGCCAGCAAGGATTGAGCGGAGAGAGAGAGAGACGATGAACGTTGCCAGGCCTATGGTGCATGTTGTGCTCCTGCCGGCGATCAGAACCATCACACATTTACGGGAAAAGAGGGAAGAGTTGTTGGGAACACGCAGGAGGAGAAGTAAAGGAAAAAAAAAAAGAGAACTTAACGGGTAACAAGCAGGGCACGCGCGTTTGCCGCATGGTGCTGTCGACTTGAGTTGTAAAGGTTGCCAGTAAGAAAGTGAGCACGTACATGCTGCTTTTTGTTAGTAGAGTGGGCAAGCACACGTGGGGAGGCATCTCATCGCTACGCGGTAAACCAAAAAAAAAAAACTACCACGCCGAACGGAAAGAGTGCCGGAAAAGCCACCGTGATAGCTCCGCGCCAACGAGAAGGAAAACGGGTATAAAAAAAGAAAAGGGGAAGAGACAGAAGAGATGTTGTGACAGCAACAACAACAACAACAAACAGGTGCATGTTGGAGTTGTTCACTCGCGCACTGAAATCAGAAAAGAGTATCAGAGATGCGTTCAAGTGCAGCGAGAAAGAGAAAAAAAAAAGGTATTAAAAGTTTTTTTTGTGCGCGCACGGTAACCTATGACTGCGAGGTGCAAAGTCGTTGAAGGGGAGTTCTTTTGATGGCAGTTGGGTTGCTCGCGCATGCGCGACCTGCGGTTTTACCTCGACTGTAGGAGGGGGAGGGCAGAGGGGGAGGGGAAGACTGAGGAGTTAGGTTAAGAAAACGAAGAGTAAAAGAAGAAGAAGAAAAAAAGAGTTCCAGTATATCACAGTGCTACAGGTAAAAGTGCCACACAGACCACAGCGCTCCTGCAACGCTGCACAACACTACGCTCGCATGCCCAACACTGTGTGTCCGGTTGCATTGCGTACTTTTTTGAATATTCTTGTGTTGCTGCATCGTGTTACTCCACGATTGCCTCATAAATGGTGGAAGCCGTGCCGCAGACAACAGCCACGACACCACCAAAGAGAGTGAGGTAGGTGCAGACGTAGTTGGCGAGGCCGACGCTTTTCAGGTTCCAGTTGCCGCTGTACAGGCTGAAGAGCGCTGGGAGGATGAAGGCGATAAAGCCGCCGCAGAAGCCACCGACAAAGCCAAATACCATGCCCACGTTCGGAATGAAGAGTCCGCACACAAGACTGACAAGTGCGATGGAGAA